>JBBMFX010083939.1:0-10167 GCA_037832545.1 Rhabdalestes septentrionalis
ATTTGTGGCTTTTGACATTTCATATAATTTGTCCAAAATGCATTTTTGTAGTCTAGTACATTTCCTCGTCAAAACTGTGGTCTCTTTCAAATCGTGACACTCATTGTCAATAATTATCAAAAAAGTGCAAAAAGCATGGTCGCCATACGCAACTTAAACTTGTCGGTTTTGCATACAATGAGTTGAACTGCAATTACTCATAACCCCTTGGGTCAATGCTGACCCTACTACATAAACCCATGCAAGGTGTCACTCAATTCAAAATTGCAGTGGTTTTCTGCCCATAACTCATGAAACATGAGACATACACTCACTTGCTTTTTACCGCTTAATTCTGCCCTCTGTCAGGAATGTGTATGTTTTTACTACAAGAACATTTGCCAAGTGTTGTGAACATAGGCCACTGTGAGGTGCTGCAAAAGGATGTTTGGATATCTTCTATTTACTTCATGAATGGCCTGTGCAGCTCAAAGTTGGAGGACTGGGTGCAGGAAGCTTGGACCTTGATCATTGCCACACCATTTTTCTTTTCTTTTTTTTCCTATTTCTGTGAGGCATATTGAATGACCTTTTGTCTATGACAATATACTAGACAACTGAACTGTAAAAGTTTGTCTGATACACTGATCAGGATTCCTTTGCTTTTTTTAGGTTAATGTACAAGAGTGTTGGTGAAACATTTGGGTGTATTTTGAATTGAATACCATAGCTGAAAAGATCTATGAGCAAATTAAAATCATGATGTTATTGCCAATATTTATAATACCATCTGACTGTGAGCAATTCATGTTTACTTCAAAAGTAAAGTAAAGTTTCTGAGGCAAATTGCTCTAACCAAGCAATAATAATACTGAGGTCCTGATGAAATTTAACAGATGGCTGAGAAAATGTGCTGAAAGAAAAGAAGCATGAGACAAACCTCCTGGATGGCAGTCATGACAACATGCTGGACAGACTCCTCCAAGGTCATAATCTGCTCAATGTGTGCTGCAGGAGAGAGCGAGAAGGTTAACAAACAATATCAATAGACCTTTTCGCATCAAGTTATCATTGTCCCCATTTACTGATTTTCTATGTCTTTGATTATCCATCATCAGTACTGAGCCTATATCCATATACGTATTTTATAAGCTGTAAATGAATTGTAAACGGTGCACTATTTCAACAGAGTCCATTTGCAAATAACTGAAACAACTGTCCTGATATCAGTAGAATCAATAATATATTATTATGCTGGAAGCCTTACATTGCTTCTTTTCACAGCTCACTGCACAACCCAGCACCAACTGCATCAATCGACCCAACTCCACCACATCACCTAATTCTCCAATCAGAGACACATCTGGTACATGCTCATCAGCTACCTGCTGTCCCAGTACCTGAGCGAGAGTGTGTGAGAGAGAGAGAGTGTGTGAGAGAGAGCGTGAGGGAGAAACTGTGCACTCATTCTTTAAACAACAGGAGTATTTCAGTGATGAGGCACGCCCACTACTCACATCAATGTAATATTCCATCATGCTTTGCAGAATCTTCTTCAGATTGCTGACCTGAGAACAAACACATTCAGACAAATTCGTCAGATCTCAGGAGCCCCATCAATAAGACAAACACCATAACAGACAGATTTATTTTTTTACTTAAATGTTTTTCACTACATTATGGGGATATATTTACTAAAAGTTATTTTTTTGTTTTTTGCAATGTTTCAGCCTTAATGTAGTAATTAAAGGCCTCTTATCCAACATGTCTCCCCTTTTTAAATGAACACAATCATTTTTTGTTCTCATGAAAATTATATCAAGCCATTGGAATCTATGTAAATCAGATCTGCTCCAATATGCTACACTATATTGTGCTAAATTCCAAATGGTTTAAACACCTTTTATACCACCAATGCAAATGAGCGAGCTAAGCTGCTATAGTTGTTTGTGACATTACTTAACCAGCAATTTCAAAAAGGGTCTTTATTTGAATCAAGTTCCCATACACTGTGCGGAGCCAGACCAAAGCAATGGCGGCCAAGGGTGCAAGCAGTCCTCAGACCTGTCAAACCACCAGGAGGCGACACACCCCTTCAACACTAGGGTTGTAGAGGACGCGAAAGCCCTAGAGGAGGCGTGGACACACTGGCACCCACTCGGAGGCTGCCCTAGAGGAGGCGTGGACACACTGGCACCCACTCGGAGGCTACCGTGATTTAGGATTGGACGCCCTATATGAAGGGCTACGAGGAGAGGAACGGGGAGAGACAGGAATTACAAGGTGTTGCCATTGACTAACTGTGGTTTGTTCTTTCCCCACAATCCAGGTTCAAGCCTAGAGGACTCTCCCCGCTCCAGACGAGGAAGCCGGTAGTCCTGTGAACCTGCCACTCTACCTAAGCTTATTCTCCCTTGCACCAACCTTGCACCCCCCCACTCCCCTATCTTTGCTTGTGTGATCATTAAACCTGCGCCACCTCCATGTAGGAGTGGTGTCAATTGCAAGTCGTCTACGTGCCCTCATTAGCGCCCCTGGGTGGCGCTACAACTGTAAAGAAAATATATATGGACACCTAATTATACTACATGTATATATATGACACTACTTGACATCCCATTTTGAAACTACAGTAATTAATATGGAGTTGTAGGTCCTTCCAAAGATGGTTTGGAACTAGTGAGTACTACCCACTACAATATTCAGCATTCAACACACCCTGCTCTGTACTTTTAAGTGGTCAACAGCTTTATGGCCTAATTGTATTACTCTTAGATATTTCCAATTCACAAAAGCAGAACTTAAAAATTAGCTGAGGTATATTTAACATGGCTTTGACTTGTGGCAAAGGTGTCATCCTATGACTGTGCCATGTCACTGACCTCTTCTGTACAACCCATTCTACTATTTGTCTGGTTATGTGTTTGATGTTTTACACCTTTTACAGCTTAACAAACAATAACCTCAATCATTATTAGGATGGTTCACATTCTGGCCATAGACAAAATTCCATATTACATCAAATCATACTTATTAAACGAACATTTTGTTTTTTCCTCAGATATAGACCCTATATGAGACAGAGAAGTATTTGGTCCCTAATCAATCCATAGGAAAAGGCAGTATAGTGTAAATTTAGTGTGTCCCGACAACTGCGACAGCCAAAAGAGATGTCAATTTCTCAAATACCTTGAGTCTCCAGTTGTCTCCTCTCTCCTCCTTTATCCTCCCTAGCCATGCCTCATTAAACCAGGAAGGGTCTCTGTGTGTGCAGGAGAGACATCACACACACACACACACACACACACACACACACACATATATATATATATATAGATAATGGAGCTACAGACACAAGACATTGATTGGGCTCAGTAATCACAAAGAGAAACTCTCTTATCATCACCATTTGCTATATTAGATTCTGTGTATCTGTGTTTCATATGGAAAAGTACTTAGTGTCTGTGTTGGGTTTTCCACATTTAGAACTGTTATCAACCAAGGTTTAATAAAAAAAAAACAACAGCTGATCAGTGGAAAATAGTCCTGGGATAAGTTGTAGGTTCCTAGAGATCAGAACTGCGAACCATCATTTAAATAAACTCACTTTTGCACAGTTACACGCTCATACATACCTACAGGGTCCAAATTTGCAAAATGCTATTAAAGTGGATATATCAATACAAACACACATGCACACACAAAATTAATTTATATGCACACCTGTAAACATACAAACACATCATCTATACCCATACAAATATATACTCCTATACTTACACATATACTAATGCACACACACACACACACAAATATCATTTTCTGATTAATAAAAGAAAGGACATACTGTCCTGAAAATGGGCTTTTAGAAGCCCTAAAACACATGCCCACACACGCCTTACATTTTGTGCAGTACGTGAGCAATGGCCACACCATTAGCGAGGTCATGCTTGCTTGAACATGATGGCACCCGAAATGTCTGCAGCTGCCCAAACAAGGAAAAAAGATGACAGGAAATAGACTTTAAGATTGTTTTAAGATTCAATTAAAATTAAATAATGGGGAGGGAATGTCTACATTTCATTAATCAATTTGACAACTTAATGCATCAGTGTTGCAATCAAACCTAGTCATGTTTTAGCCTTTTTTCCCCATTTGCCTAGTTACATAATGCAGGACTGGTCATTCCCCCATTAAACCACAAAATTCTAACTGTGACATAATGCTCCATCAAGGTGTACTGATTTCTGTCCAGTGACGTGTTTCCCTTACCATTCAACTTTTAAATACTTGCCATATATACAGACCTTAGCTGGATTATGTATAGAAAAACAAATGTCGGGCTAGTTCTCGTTGTACATTATACGCTGATTAGTTAGTAAATAATCTATTAATGTATTTCAATGCTAACATACTTGACATGCGTGCTGTACAGCTACATTGCATGTAGAAAAACAAACGTCGCACAAGTTGTATTTTGCTTGTGCTTTTCGATTATCGAATAAACTGTTAAAGTCCAAGCTAGGAAAGAGTGATCTCTGTTTCTCCCTTATCCCAGCTGACAAAAAAACACTTTCCTAGTGGTCAGACTATATGACCCTGGTCAGTTGCGTAATGCTTTTGTAACCAGTCAGCAGGGAATTTGGCAAATGTCCACTCAGACACGCTGGAGTCACCAATACTTCCAGCGCGGCACTTTAACGAGCTGACAGAAAGACTGGTGGTATTTGGTTCTGAGAGCAGACACAGTCAGAAATACATCTTTTGTTGAGGTGTTGTGGTATAAGCTCACGAAAATAATACAAATATCGTGAATTGCAGATAAACAATACAGAGCCACGTGTCATAGCAAAAGATCCGAGTCAATTTGCAGTGAGTAAAACAAGATCATGTCGCAAATATGATCCAAATAGAGCCGCGTGAACCCGCTCCACCTGTTCCTCACAAACCAGCTAACTTTCCACACAAACCGGTGCGGATCGGCTCTTACCCAGCTCAGCAGGGAATCGCACAGGTCTGCCTTGTCCACACTCATCGTTGGACGGGCAGCTACGTCTTCACAAAGGAGAGAGTTGTTATTTTATATTATTTGCTAGGCCGTTGCTTCTTCTTTTTGAGCTCTTGATATCTCTACTTTCACGTCCACGTGCTACGTAATCACGCCGGCGTAAGTCCTCGCGTTTTTTTGGTAGAAGCCTTGTTGTCATAGCAACAATTTTATATCATCTTGTTGGGTTAGTCTCGCGTAGCCAGACCTGTTAGTACCCGTTCTGTGCCGGCTGCTCGATCGGTTCCGCGCATGCGTGCGCATGCGCTCTCCGACAGCCGCCATGTTGCTGCCCGATCCGTCCCAGGTCGTAAAATACGGTCATACACGGCTTTACGCCACGCTTTACGGATCCATGGTTGGTCATGAAAATGTTCTTCCATCATCTGTAATCCATTCAGATAGGTGTTTAATTCCTTCTAAGTGTATATATGTATGTGCTTCTATACATAATAACAGTAAGCCATTTAAAAACTAATTGTTACATTAAGCACTTAAACACATTTAAGAAATCATTATAACTATTAAAATAACAGGATGAAGTGAAATTACATTTGTAGCATTTATTGCCATTCATATTTATAAAGATACATATACTAGACTATGTATGGACAAATATATATTTTGTACACACAGTATATGTACATGACACTGCCATTAAATGCTCCAAAATTCCCCCTTTTTATTTTTTAATGTAACATTTCCAGTATACTTTCCAGTATATATATATATTTCCTTTAAAATGTATTTAATGTGTGGATCTGTGTGGAAACACGCTGTCTGCCATAAAGCGTTTCAGTCAAAGTTTGTGGTGTCTGGCACGGATCGGGCAGCAACAACGCGGCTTTCAGAGAGCACATGCGCGGAACCGATCAGGCAGCCGGCACAGATCGGGTACTGACACTGCCCGATCCGTTATTTTTTACATAAGTGAAATAAGAAAATATAACCCTATACAAATATAAGTGCTTAAACAACATTTAATGTGACGACAGACCATATATCACTACATAAACAAATTAGACATATCGTTACTGTGCAATAAATAACCCAGGCAAATTGGGGAAAACACAGGTAAGAAAAAACGGTGGATGAGAAATGAACCATTGTCCAACCTTGACCAAATGTATGTTTGTGTGTGGAGCTCTTAACTGTTTGCCCAGCGTACACTGCACATAAAGCATTGACTTCAAAGCCTGCGGATCCATACAAGCCTGTTTTTGTCTCTCAATAAACTATCAGGCCTGAATAAAACACACACATCCTCGCTGGAGGATCTCAGTAGCAGAACACACGGATCCGTAAAGCGTGGCGTAAAGTCGTTCATGACCGTATTTTACGACCTGGGACGGATCGGGTAGCAACATGGCGGCTGTCGGAGAGCGGAGCCGATCGGGCATTTTACTGTGAATTAAATACGGTTTATGACTTGAACTACATATATCTAAGTACTTGTTTTTTCCATGAGACTTTTTGAAGCCCACTAACAGAGTTCTGCTGATGGAGTTCTACAATTTATTATGTGAAAGATTGTCTTTAACTTGCAGCAGTATAGATTCTTGTATTGTAACAGATTGTGCTAAGGGATTCAACTCCTGTGGATTTACAGGAATGCCAGTGTACCTGGGTGGCAGGGAAATCCTTGTGCAGCCATGTGGCAGCTTTTCTTTATCAGACTGCCCACTATTCCCAGCTGAGGCTCACATCAGTTCCCCCAGTGTTTAGTTGTAAAGAGACTGAGCAAAAGTGGCATAAACCAAGGACTATGGTAAGAAATCTGATGCTTTGATTTTACTTATGAATATCTGTTCAATGTTTTTTTTTTGTTGTATACAGGGCATTAAAGTCGGTCCCGTAAACAAAATGGTTATCCTTTTATCCAGACCAAAAGAAAGAAGACTGGTAGAAGGAATTAGGTTTGTGTTGCAATGAGTGATGCTCTGATCGATTGGCCGAAGATCGGTATCGGCCGATAATCACATTTTATGACTCAGTCGGTACTCGTTAAACTTGGCCGATCTTAGGTACTGATCGCAATTGATGATGTCAATGCGTGAGGACTAGGGATGTGTACTGCACCTGGTATTTTATCACCTAATTATAAAAGACAGCAGTATGGACAAACTCGCACACACACACACACACACACAAGAGAGAAGTCGCGTGCGAGCACACACACACAAAACATGAGAGAACTCATGCGCACACACACACGAGGGGAGAGACCTCGCGTGCACACACACACACAACACGAGAGACCACGCGGCACTCATGAGAGCTCATCTCTGCCAGAAATATTTAAAAAATATATTTAAAAAAAGCTTAAAATTCATGATATATACCATGACCTTCCTGCTGGTGAAGCTCCCCTAATCACAACATTGGCTTTTTCCAGTGATGTACCCCTGGTTAAATCCATGTTTGGACAGGTGCAAGAGGGAAGTGTGCTGTCCTAACAGATGCCAACAAAGACTGTCCCGAGGACCCGTCCTCACGCAGATACCCCTACTCCCCCACAGCTGCCACTCTCTGATTACAGGTTGAGACCATCTACATGTGGATTTGTTTGCTATGAACATCAGCATCATCACATGGCTTCTCTTCAAACATATTTGGAGAAGGCACACAAAATTGATCAAAGCAAACAAGAGCAGAGTTTTTGCATTGAGTGGCACCAACTAAGGAGGTGCCGCATCACCTGTTCCAAATTTAGAGACATCTTTCACACCAAGGCGGAAAGCTCTGCTGAAAGCCTTGGCAAAAGGCTTTTGAGACCCAGCCATCAGGAAAAGAGTCATGAAGCCCTATGTAACCCTGAAGTTTGGCGGGAATCCGTGATTGCACCACGGAGCTTCAGGGTTAGATAGGGCTCCATGGAGACCTTTCTAACAAGCCCGAGCACAAAGCTGTCCTCCACCTAGAACTGGAGATACTCACATATTAAACCTCACCAAGATGTCCCACTACTTTAGACCCAAGAAAATTCTGGGTGGAGACTTCACAGTCAGATTGGGGTCAAAGAGACCTGTCCAACGAGCCCTAGCATGAAGCACTCCTCCCTGTGGGAGTGGAGCTATGATGCACAGAGTGCAGAGAATCCCATGCCGGTAGAGTTTACCTCAGCAGCAGCAGCAGTGAAAGAAATACTGGATATACTGGATTTTTACTGGATACCTGTAATATTTCAGTATCGTGGAGAGTGGATGAGCATAAAATCATAAACAGAACATCGACACTGTTCAGAATCACCGATAGCTGTTAGCATGACTCGAGGTAGCTTTTCTCAGGGTTTGAACTGGACTGTATAAACTGGCTCTCTGCACCTCAAATGACCCATGTAGATTCTTTTCATTTAAATAAAACATATTTTGCTCTGAATATACATGCTATTTTTTTATTTCTCATCACTGTCTCTGTTAAAAATGTAGAGCTGAATGAAGACACCCAGTGAAACTCGCCTCACATTACACTGCTTCTGAGCCATGTTTACATGGAAAACTGACACGAGGGTGACCTCAAACGTCCTCCTACTTAATAACCTAAGAATGAACAATTTTACAATCTTTATTCTTTTTTTTGAATCGTTCGGTTTGTATTGCCCAAGCCTTTACGAGTGGCCCATTTTCATAATAGGTTAGAAGACAAGCCACTGTGTAGAGCTGGATTTTGCTTCCAAAAAGGTGCATAGGAATTTGTGCTACTTGACCCGGCAAATATGGCACTCTACATGCACCTGGCCTGGGTCTCCCTGACCTCACATGCTGACATTTGAGACCTGCCAGAGATAAATGCTGGACTGTAAATCTTGAATGGTACAACGTCATCTATAAGAATACCTCGGTCTAGTGCAGTGGTACTCAACCATTTTTGCACAAACGTCCCCTTACCTAATCATGAGCCTCTTAATGACCCCCCACCCCGCACCCAACCCCCAACACACACAAAGAAACTGGCTATTACATTAATTGAAATATTAAGATTGTGAAAATATATGGCCTAATAATAATGAGGATGATGGTCATTATGGTTGTTTAAGTGTTGTCTTTGAGTAGCCTTATGAACACTATGTTTGAAGAAAGACCTCAGGTGGGACGGCTTTGTGCTGAGACGCTGGCCAGCCAGGTTTGCGAAACATGATAAAAATTAGAAAATCCATCATGCAGAACATCTATCCGTAACTGTGCTTGCGTACATTTTGATTGGATGTGAGATTTAATCCGCGAAAGGAAAGTACTCAGAACTGTCAGAGCACCAGGCGCTGGTCTGCCTATTTATTTCTTATCATTCCATGTATATATTATTAAATCTTATTTCGTGTTCAAATTAACAAAGTCTGTTTACTGTATATGCTTAAAATTCTAACTAATAAAATGGACGCCCCACTATTTTCCCCTATTTCCCCCCTCTCAGCTGTCTCATTCTCAATGCCCCACGATAGGTTTCAAACGCCCAGAGGGGGCGGTACTGCCCCCGTTGAGAAACGCTGGTTTAAAGCAACAGAACAATTCTTGTGACTAAAGGCACTCTTTGGAGCTGAAAACGCGTTTCCAGCGTTCTCAGAGCTCTTAAGCCTTCAGAACAGGAGATTCCTCCTAATGAACACAAAACTTACGTTTTTGGTTTGTGCACTGCTAAATAACATTTCTGACCCAAAACTACATTCCTATACATGTTTACTCATCCAGAAAGTCATTTGAGAATGAAGGGTGTAAATATGTACTGTTTAAAGCAACAGAACAATGCTTGTGATTAAAGGCGCACTCTGGAGCTGTAAACGCGTTTCCAGCATTCTCAGTGCTCTGACGCCTTCAGAACAGAAGATTTTTCCTAATGAACACAAAACTTATGTTTTTGGTTTATGGACTTCTAAATCACATTTCTGACACAAAACTAAAATCCTATCCAGATTTGCTCATCCAGAAAGTCATTTGAGAATTAAAGGTGTTCATATGTACTGTTTAAACCAATAGAACAATGCTTGTGACTAAAGTTGTTCTCTTGAGCTGAAAACGCGTTTCCAGCATTCTCAGCGCTCTGACGCCTTCAGAACAGGAGATTGTGCCTAATGAACACAAAACTTATGTTTTTGGTTTGTGGACTGCTAAATCATGTTTCTCACCTAAAACTACATTGTCATCAAT
>JBBMFX010083950.1:0-10166 GCA_037832545.1 Rhabdalestes septentrionalis
AACTAATGATTGACAGTTGATCAGCGGAAGGAGAGGCAGGTGAGAGAGGGCGGAGACGAAAAACGCCAAGGGACCGAAAAGAGGAAGGGACAAAAGTAAAGGGACGAACTAAACTAATACTCAGGGGACTGGGAACGGGAAAGCCGGACCGAGGATGGGGTGGTCGTCACAAACTGCATGCATACAAGACCAAAACTTACCTAATTACTCAGTTTTAGATTCCCTGGACATTAAAATAATAGTTGGGTTGAAAAAATAAATAAAAAAAACACTTGGTATACAAAGCTAAGCTGAGCTTATTTTCTGATGCTATACCGCTAATGCAAGTAAACACACCCCAAAAAAGGCACACAAATATTCTCTGTAATATTTAATGCCTAAAAGCTTTAAAAATTTATAATTGTTAAGTGGCATCTGTTAAGTGAATTGTCTGTTTGAAAATGTGTTTTTATATCTAGAAACAACAGTCTAGACACTGGCATTTGGGTCCATATCAGAGTATAATTACATTAGTCTGGGAATACATAGTAAACTGTGATTTCTTGTTTTCCTGGGGCCAAATTTCCTCACACAATTGATCAATTACTATGGAAAAGACCAGAAAGTGCAGCAAAGATGCCTGGCCATGACAAAAACGAGGAAGTTTAGATGCAACTGAAAATGCTAAGAAACTTCCAGTAGGAGAACATATGTCCTATATTAACCCCAGTAAGCAGGATAATTCAAGTAGCCAAAGAGTGTTAGAAGGATTGCAGACATTAGTCATACATATCCAACGAGTTCTTTGGGAGAGTTGCCAGAAGAACAGAGACGCCTCTGCTGTTAAGGACCGACAGTTTTCTAGATGTAACTGGATCTTCATTGGTATCATGTTCCATGATCAGATCAGACTAAAATAGAGCTTTTTGGTAACAAACACCAGAGGTGGGTTAGGTGTAGACACAAAGAGAAACATGCAAGAAAGTACTTCATCCACACTTTTGAAATATGATGTTGGAACTGGCACTAATTTAATTCCACACACCCTGGGCTGTTTCTTTGTATACATGGGATAATGCATTCAGTCAATTTCAGGCAGATATTGAAACAAAACCTGGCTATCTCAGCAACCAAACTTGTACTGGGACATGGCTGGATAATCCACCGGCCTGATGGTCCAAAGCACACCTCACAATCAACACAATACTGGTTTACTAACCACATAATTAAGGTTTTGCCTTTCTTAGTCCCCTGACCTATACCCCATAGAAAATATGTGAGATTAACTGAATCAGGACCTGTTGACCTAAACGATCTGAAGATAATCTATTTGGAGACATTGTCTCACATTCCTGGCCATGGGTTCCTCAGTCTCATTCAGCATTATAGTATAAGACTTAAAGCTGTCTATGCAAAGTGAGCCTGTACAAAGTATTAAATAATGAACTCTCATCGTTCTTTGAGTGAAGTACACTTGTACTCATTGTACAATTTAAATGTATAGATTGAAAAATAAAATGAAAAACAATAATGTTTTGTTGGTGCCACTGTTTATTCTGCGAAGACATCATAAATTGTCAGGTCGTGGGACAGTGGGAGACTTTGTTTTGTTTATTCTTGAGCACACCAGGTTTGTGTCAGTGGCCGGTGTGCTCAGGAGAAAGTGTGTTTATTGTTGGGGTTGGGTAATGGGTTTATTGTTTTGGGCACTGAAGTTCATTAGGACTTATGTTCATGTCAGTTCACCGTCAAACTTACATAGAGGTGGATGTTTTCTTACTATTTTTGGAGTTTGGTTTTGTTTGGCCCTCATGCCTTTCGATTTCATTTAATAAATAAAGATATACATGAACCTGGGAGTCTGCCTTTGTGCCTGACATGACTCGGGAGAGATGGAGGGACATGACAGCTAAGTCTAGATGAAAGAAGAAAATGGGATAATTTCCTTTATTGCAGTAGAAAAAGTATTTTCATGATGTCTGACTATAGGGCTGTATTAAAGTTTCAGAATTCAATAAAACCCTGCTCAAAAAGCAGAAGATGTCCATCTGCTATACCACTCATGCAGAACTACACAATGCAGAATTGAATATACAGCGACATAAATAGAGAATCAGAATTGCTCAAAAATACATGTGTACTCATGCTGACTTACAGCATCAGACAAAAGTTCTGCTACCAGATTGTCTGCAGTCATGGGTGGTGATGAATGTTAAAATGGTAGGTTCCAGACTTTTCACAGGTTCCTTTGTCAAATAAACTAAAGGCTTCAACACAGATTTCAGATGCTATTATTATCAGCATTAAGAGTAATTTGGTTGAATGATGGTCGAAAGATAATCACAGCCATGATATTATATGCAAGAACACACAACTTTGGGTGGTATATTGCTTTTATATCAGTACTATAACATAAAGAATAGAGTGTATATTGGCACTGAACTAAAAGTGGCATACATTCTGTTAGAATCATATTACTTGAGGGTGAACATTTTTCAGTAATTAGGGCTCGCCAAATTGCATTGAAAGTCTCAGATTTACATTTACATTTAAAGCATTTAGCTGACACCCTTATCTAGAGCGACGTACAACACTGCTCAAGTAATCCACAACAGTATCAAGGACCTGTAAAGCAAGATTTAAGTCAACATCTACCAACCGCCAATGGTACTGTAGCTCAGTACACCTGATCAACACTTGTCACTGATACCTTACTACACCACTGCTGAAACATAAGATGCTATACCCAAGAAAGTCCCACAACTGTTCTCTGTAAAATTTCATACCTAAAAGCTTTAAACATTAAAAATTGTAAAGTGGCACCTGTTAAGTGAATTGTCTGTTTGAAAATGTGTGTTTATATCTAGAAAAAACAGACATCACAGTTGTAATCCAGCATCCATATGAGTGCATGTTATGCATACCCACCAGTCAGTTTCTCCAAAGGACTTGGAACTAGCACACATCATTTTGATAATGCACAGAAAGTCATGTTCTGTCCTAAACCACACTAACAAATCTGCACCACGATAAAGAGGGTAAGAGAAAAGCTTTGGGGCTGTTTTTCCAAAAATTATATGCAGGAACGTTGACCTGTAGCTTTCTTTACAATGTTGGTCTTGCAGCAAAACTAAAAAGTTTTTTTAATTTGGGTCTTGAATGACCTAAAACAGATTCCTTCAAGGGTAGTCAGTGTGTGTGTGTAAATGAGAGACTTGGATCTCAGTTCTCCAGAAGGTAATGTGTGTATTTTTTAAATATCCTTCTGCTAGTTAGTCCAGTTTGCATTGTTTTTCTTTGTTTTATTCTGAAAGTATGGATGTGTGGGTGGGTGTAGGTTTGTTCAGTGTTGAATGCAACCCATCTGTTTGTTACTGACTGTGTCCTTATAGGACTGCTAACACACTACACCAACATATCTCATCCAGCACTGGCACAGTAACAACATTCGGTTACTGTTTTGACTGATCGGGAGATGACTCTTTATCCCAAACCCAAATTTGCTTATTTGTTCCACTGTTTTCAAACTGCTTTTGTTTTGATGTCTGCTCTTTGTTTTTGTTTTTATGCTCACCTGCGGTATTTTCTTTGTCTGCAATATGCCCCATCTGGTGCTCCTAGACACATAAAAACCCACTTTCATACACCTGCAGGCACACACTCATACTAGCACAAACCTCACCTTTGCCGATGTGAACTCAAGCTAAGACTGAAAACAGTGAGGTTTGGACGCAGCTGGAGTTCTTCATGTCAAACGAAGAGGGTGCATTTACAGCAGAGCCTATTATGAAGTGCTTTCACTTTTCATTGGTTACGCAGTGGGGGATTTGGTACAGTACAAGCTCCTGCCATCAGGGTTGCCAGGTTTGCTGTTTTCATGGTGAAATAGGGCAGGAATGAGAGAAGTCTCAGCTTCACATGGGTGACCTTTAAGTAGTGGAACTTTTTGCTGGATGTGGTCATTCCACTAAAAACTGCAACTCTAAAAATACAATAATTGATGGTCATATTGCATCTTTGGTGTGGATTGTATTTGGGTTTTTTAAACATAATACAGGTGGAAAATGTGAGATCTGTTTGAAGATGTTAAAACACACATCTGGATCTTCTGATTATCATGGATACTTAGTTAAATAGAAGGTCAAAATGTGACAGCTCATCGTCAGAGTGAGAATTGCTAAGCTAATATGGGAAAAAAATCACTGCCAACACTGGCTGTTGCTGTAGTGATAATGTAACATCATTCATGATCATTTGAAAGTTTATGTTGGCTGTGGAGTGGGAATAAAATGTTGATTAAGTTTTGTGATGAGATGCGGCAATAAATGATCTAACATTGCATGCAATGAGCAGAACTGAGTCAATTCTTTCTCTTTAAAGAGCCATTAAATGGTAAGCATTTGACAGCCATGCACATCATTTCATTATAGTGTTCAAATCTTTTGTAAGTATTGTCACATCTGTGAAAATAACCATGACTGATCCCTTGGCAGTATAGTGTTAGACAGTGTTAGAATGTTGGCAATCAGTCAACTAATCTGCATTGCCACAACATGCAATGTATCCCTAACACGTGTCATGGTGATGTTTGCGATTCTTTTCTGTTTTATGCTAACAATGTAAATATGCACAGACAGCAAGGAGCGCAGCAGTGAATGGAAAACGTAGCTTTATAGAAGGTTTTTCACTCACGTGTCACAAACAAAAAACCTTGTGCAAACACACACCTCAGTCAGGGCATTTCATCTATTAAACCATCATGCATAACAAGGACTATTGACCTTTTCATCAGATACATCAGTATTAAGCCATTAAACTAATATTGAAATTTTATATGCTGCTATGATGCTCTTCTAGTCTGTGAGAGCTATAATGTTAACAATGAAAGTGCTGTTCTAAATATTTATTTGAGTGACTGGATTAGTGTTTACTGTAGATTAATATCCAGTACACTGCTTGTAAACAACCTTGAGGGCCGCCTAAAAGCTTATTTATATCTCGAAAAGTTTATTTTAAAATATGTTAGCTGTATGTTCAAATAACTACAAGAAGCAGGAGATATGACATGTTGCCAGTTCATTAAATGTTGCCAAAAAATATGATGTCAGCTAATGTAGCCAGAGGAAATTTGGATAAGAAATTATATAAAACATGTGAACAAAAATGTGGCCTATTCACTGAATGATAATTTTTTTTAACCTTTATTAGGTATCACAAAGGGCATGTGTATCAAAGTGCAAATGCAGGTTTCCATTTTACTTGACTTTATTTAAACAAATAAGAACACAAATAAGGCACAAGGGCCAAAACACAAAGAAACAAACTCCAACATTAAGACACAGAAGACAACAGACTCTCTCATAAACAAGATACAAATCACAGCAGAAAAATCAAAGAATAGGCTGCCGTGCTGATATTACTACTTGTTTTCCAAACAAGACACTGCAACTAGTTATATTCAGCTATTCTGACACAACAGATTGGGCGATACATCATTCAGCGTATGTCAGCTTTGCTGTCAGCCTGAATGGCTGAATCCACTGCTCTCAGCCTCAGTTGCTGCCTTCAAAGCAGTCATTATATGTAAATTGTGGCAGGCCATCTGAATCAGTGGATGATTGCAAATACATACATACAGACAACATTACATATTCACATTACATATGTAAGCTGTGCACGTCTGATATGCCCTATGTGGCTCTGATTGATAGATGACAAGATGCATGGTGGGATAGATGTCAGTGTTTGCGGAAATGAGACTGTAATTTGAGCAAAGTTTGACTGTAGATGGTCTGTGAATTATAGCTGTTAGACATCACTCAGCAGTGTAAAGCTAAATCACGTTTGAAATAATGTTGCCATAAAACAAACAAGCAGTCCATGTTGTTATCTATATGAGACAAAGTAATGAATTTAGCAGAAGGAGTTAAAACATGTACAATGACTCATTGCCATTATATGTAACAAGTATTATCTAGACTCTTGGGGCCTGGTGGCCCTGCTCCAGTGATTGATGACACGAGTGTGTACGCCCCTGAGAAAACTCTGCTTTACATTGTGGAGGAAGTCTATTAAACGAACATTCACTGTGTGATTTCTTTGGATCCAATGAACTATGCCAGCACAGATGCAGAGGCAAATTATAATTTTAACCCATGTGTGAAATCAACCTTGCATACTATCAATTACAGGCTCCAGTGGGATGCTTCTACAAGAACATTCCATAACACAGTTGAAAGGCACCACATGGAGTTTGGGGTATTCATTTTATCTTTGCTTTATGGACCCAGTTCTCTCGTTTACTTGCAGTTATTTTTTGGCATTTCTACTCTTAGGTAAAAAATAATAAATAAAAAACAAATCTGTACATTTCAGGATTTTTAGATTACTAGATGCTTTTATTTAACATGTCACTTAGTTTAGCAATAAAAATATCACTGAATTTAGAAAATGATGGAAAGTTTTAAACAATACTCACAAGTTTATTAATGTTTGCCACTAGATTCACGTGCCTAGTTTGGCTGCTTTCGACTCCCCACCTGTATGGAAGATTATGAGCACAGAAATTCAAATGGCAATTTATTTTGCAATTGGCAATTCAATATTCAATCAGAGAGTGCAATTTGCAATTCAATATTCAATGAAATTTGAAAATATGTTTTGCAATTGGCAATTCGATGTGTAAAATGCTGATGCTATCCTTAATTCATTTTAAAACATTTTGAATAAAAATTTGAATAGCAATTCATTGAATTGCATTTCATATTGCCATTGTTTTTTTTGCCTTTTTATTCAAATGGCAATTCATTTTGCAATTGTCGATTCAATAGTCAATCTGAGCATGTAATTTCAAAATACATTTTGAAATTTGTTAGTGTTAGTAATAGAACGATTTAATGGTCCAATGAAAGGTAATAGAAAACCAGGACAGTTCCCCTCTTTCTAAAAAGAAACTCGGACAGGATGTGAAAAACGGACATGTCCGGGGAAAACCGGATGTTTGGTCACCCTAACGTATTTATCCACTAGTATTATAACTGTCGTCATGAGTTGTAAAGAGTGGAGGTCACATGTTTCCTGTGGAGCTAAACGCTCCTGAGTTGAATTGATTCTGGTGAGGGCCTGAGCAAGGAAGTGATGTGGTTAGTGAAGGCCCGCCTTAATGAGTGGTCTGACAGTTTGAATTGCCATTTGAATAAAGTGGCACGAAACCCATCGCAATGCAAAATGCAGTTCAATGCCTTGTTATTCTATTTTTTATTAAAAACATTTTGAAATAAACTAAGGATTCCATCAGCACTTTGCACACTGAATTGCCAATTGCAAAACATTTTTTCAAATTACATGCTTAGATTGAATATTGAATTGCCAATTGCAAAATTAATTTCCATTTGAATAATCTTCCATATATTTGCTCCTCCCCATTCAAGGGCTACTGTTGAAAGCTCAGGCAGAGATCAGTGTTCCTGTTGCTGTGGACTAGAGACTCTCAAACTACTCCTCCCCCAGGCTCCAACAAAATCAAACTCTGCTGCATGTACCAACTCTGTTAGCTGTAGTTGGCCAATCTATCCAACAGTGTATGAGTTGCACATGAAGGCCTTCTTTTGTTGGTTTCCCAACAGAGTCTATCTTTCTCTCTCTCTGGGTAGAACTGAGGAGAATGGGTACCCCATTTTGGGTCCTAGTTTCTCCCAAGATTTCCTATCTTGCTGACTAGTGGCTCAGAGCTGGATTCTGTAAAAGCACTATAGTGAATGTTGACATGTTTTTTGAGGTCACATTGTTTATATTCATTTATTGATATGTTAATTATTTATTTCTTTTTCAAGGCACATTTAAGATAAAAAATAAATAGAGGGTCAAACTGTAAGAGGATATTAGTTTTTTTTTTATTAAGCCTGGCTATGATGGCCAGAACACAGCTTGCTGTGTATATGATTGTGTAGACTGATCAGAGTGCCCATGCTAACCCCTCTCCACCAGTAGAGGTACCTACGATTAGCACAAGAGTATCAGAACTGGACTATGGGGTGACAGAAGAAGGAGCCCTGGTCTGATGAATCAAGTTTTCTTTTATATCATGTGAATGGTCATGTGAATGTGTGTTACTTTCCTAGGGAGAAGACAGAGGGAGGAAAGCAGTGTGATGCTGGGAAACCTTAGGTCCTGGCATTCTTATGGCATTCAAGTGGTGTCAGCCACAACGCTTAAGTCTAGCTATTATCTATTGATTATAAAAGAGAGAATGTGAAGATTTGACAAGAGTTAAATTGTGATGGTTGGACGTTCTCCAAAACGGTTTATCTTGTTGGGTGTTCCCCATTTGAAGAGAGCGCTTGGTAACTAATCACATGCTGCCATTGGTCAAACTGCACCTAAATCATTACCTTCAAAAGCACACCAAAAGATGAGAAAGAAAAAAGTCAAGTCACAAATGTAAAATCACAAGTGACTTACAGAGGAATATTCTCAGGTTTTATCTTTTATAGCTGCAAGTATTGAACTTGCCTAGGTTTTTAAGAAGTGGTGAAAATTTTTCTCTTAATTTACCAAATAAGCATGTTGTGCTTTAAAGCATAATTCTAAAGGAAATACAGTACATGAAAATAAGAGTAATGAGGCAGTGTTTACAGAAAGTGAAGCAGCGGGCAGCCAGGAACACTGAACCCAGGGAGCAGAGTGGGGACTGTACCAGGGTCAAGGGTACCTCAGAGTCGCTTTGCTGTTTTGGGAATCGAATGCACAACTTCCTGATTGCAAGGCAGATGCACTAGCCTACCAGCTGCAAGAGCTTGAATAATTAAAAGAAAACAAATCTCCTGTTCACCCTTAAAAAAAAGGTCAACAGTTACCTTTGACGTTCTTATAGTAGTGTTTTGCCATCGAACTGGAGTGCAGAATGAGGTGAAAAGCATGGCATGGAGTCTCTTATTTTTTCCAGAGCTGTATGTGTCAGTGTCAAGGAAAACTGCTGGACATAAACTCAACAGAACACAAAACAGCAGCTAAAGGAGACAGTTTGTCAGGAAATGTACCTTTTCACTGAGAGGTGTAACAGTAACAGAGATTTCTGTAATGTGCGGCCATGTAAAAAGAGCAACAAATGTTTTGAAAGGTCCAAAAGCACCGAGTTCCATTCAGAGCTACTGATGATTGCTCCATTTTGCTTTAATATTCCATCTCACATTGCAAATGTGAGAAAGAAAGGTTTTCACTGATGCAAAGCCAGCAGACAAAGGAAAGGAATCGATTGTCCCTAAAAGGGTTTCTGTACACAAAACAACGCATGTTTTGCAATGTTTTATGCCTACTTGAATAGTAACTAAGGCCTATTGGGATAGAATCAACCTTTAGGAAAGTATACCAGAACATCAGGAGGTCTGAAAAGTGTCTGGTGAAATAGTGATTTTTTTTTTACTATGTTATGTAAAATGTGTCAATATTATTTTTCCTTTGTTATTTTTATCATTGTTGAAGGCCAAAGGTTGAATAGAAAGGAAAAGACAACCTGGCTATACTATACTATATCAAGTAACATATTTGTGGATGCATTTGTTAGTTATTTTGCCACCAAGTCCCAACCTAACACCCTCTGTGGATGTCTTTAGGCCAGTAAGAAACTTTATGACCCGTTTAGGGTGCACAGTTGCAGTGCAATTGTCTAACACAGACCGTTCTTGTACATTTGAATGTATATTTACTCTGTTTGTGCCTTGGTGTGCAAATGTGCGTTGGTGATCATAATGCCTTTTTTTTCTAAAAGTGTAGAACAGTCTGGAGACAAACAAAAAAACTCAAATAGAATAGATTAGCAAAACTGACATTTTAGTTTTGAGGCCAAGAGATCTTGAGGGATTTCTAAGGGTTCAGACAGCTTGTATTAATGTCTTTTTCAAAGAAAAAGGCAATCAAAATATTTTTCAATCTTTGCCATTGAAATGCTTCTTCTGTGGGTCATTAGAAGAATTAGATTGCATTTCTGTGAGGAAAAATGTAAAGTGTTATTCTGTGGCTGCTATAAAATGAGTGTTTGGAGATATCTAAACAAAAAAAAACGTTTTTTGTTAAAAAAAAAAACAAGTTCACAGCGTTGAACCAGTGCCTTATCTGACTCTCTGCATTCAGCAAGGGGGGGGGGGGGGGGAACACACCCCACAACAAAAAGAAACACATCTTTTTTTTCC
>JBBMFX010083961.1:0-10166 GCA_037832545.1 Rhabdalestes septentrionalis
ATAAAAAAAATAACATACAGAACAAACAGAGTCTTTGACTTTGGCTTTAGGCTAAAAACTGCAACAAAAAAGGCTATAGTCAATTTTGTTTTAAGTCAGTTTTCCAAAGTAAGCACTCAGTTTTTCTAATTTACTTTAAGGACCACAGGTAATAAACTGCACAACAACAAAAAAAATAAAATAAAAACTACAACTAACAAAAAACTTCTCATATATATGTTTCTATCCATCTGCAACTTTAATTCGCTTCTCAGGGCCGGCCTAACCAGCCATTGCAAGTTCACACCTCTAGGGATGTCAAGAAGAAAGGCAGTTAACTAATTGAACCACAACTGCACTATCATGAATCAAGGATAAATTTTGAAGTACTTACTTTTTTTCTGAGAAGCTCAGGCAGATTTTGTGGGCATTTAGGGGCAGAGAGAGCAAGAGTGAACTAGAGAATAAGAAAGGGTGGATAAAGATGTGTAGCTTACTTCTTAAGCATCTTTCTTAATAAATATAAGCATCTTAGCAGTTTTGCCTGACAGCCTGTTGTGCTTCTCATCTATATTTCCTGCTGTGCTAAAAAGTCGCTCACCATCAACACTTGTGCATGGGGCACAGAGGTAGGTTCGTGCTGCTTGTGCGAGAGCAGGAAAACGGCTTTTAATTTTCTGCCAAAAAACAAGAGGCTGTCCATTTTGTGGGGTAACTGGCTCTGATAGGTAGAGGTTCAACTGCAATGATACTGAGCTGCTGATTTCACTGCCGCCATGTTCCTGATCTCCATCTAAGAACTCAGCATACATATCATGCAAGGAGCCAGTTCATGGTATCTTCTCTGGGGGTTCTGACCTGCTTGCAGACAAATTCGCCTCACCATCCTGCTGCTCCATTCCAGTGGCTAGGACATCAGAATGTAGCTCACGTATCTGGGGCTTAAGTGTGTCAGGGAAAAATCTGTCCTTGTACCATTTGTTAGCAAGAAAAGTAAAGATTATTTTTTCTTAATTTGAACTGAATATGTATTTATCAAAAATCACAATCAGAAATGCTTAAGTGATAGAGCTACACTGATCTATTTTACAAATGAAATATGCAACGGCACAGAGAAATTATAATAATATTATAAAGAAATGTTCTATTTAATGCATTTCTAAGATTATGCTAGCATACTCCCAAATATATGCTTATTTTTTATGATAATTAATTTAACTAATTAATTTAACTAAGGAGATACGAGCCTAAGGAATAACACTAACAGTTAATTCATTTCAGTAATTTTATCAATAATTTAGAGCAAAGATGAATTCTTGCAAGATTATTGCAATATGAATTAAAGAGCCTACTAGAATAATAAAAATATATATGTTCCAGTTCATATTTATTCTGAAATGAAACGTTTTCAATACTCAATTTGCCTGCCCTTTAATTCGCTCTGACAGCGACACCGCAATACACATGCGAATGGGAAGAATGTATAAATTCGTTTTCTCACCTCGGATCGAGGATTGTAGCGATGCTATACAGGCGCTCAGATTCAATGTAATGGAATCTTTTCTGGACCGCTTCCAACAACGTGGCTTTTGAAGTTTTTACTCCATGGTCAGTCTCTGTGGTCTTCTCTAAAAGACGAGTTAAAGCTCTGATTGATGGAATGACATCTGCAGCCGATGCAATTGATGAACTTCAAAGGGGGCGAGTAGTGAAATCTTACTTTCCACTGGCTGCCGTTGAAAATTGTGGGTAAATCATAGTCAGTCTCTTGATAGGCTGGCCCAGCTGCTTCTGAATACTTTGCAGTCGGGAGTAAGCAAACGGGGAGTGTTTGAAAGGACAGGCGATGCGTCTTCCTAAGGCAATGATATCCGCGACGCTGCATTGTGACGTAACTCCGTCAGTTTGCAGATAGCTAATGTATTGTCTTTTTCACACAACACGTAGAATTGCCAGGCCGGTGAAGTCATTTTAGCAGCGGGCAAAAAAAATTGTCTCGCGAGATTTGCACCATCTGATCAGCTTTTCTATATCGGTCGTTATAGAGACTGCCGATCAATTTTCCCAAAGCAATTATCGGCTGATCATGATCGGCGACCGATCGATCAGACCATCTCTAATTTGAAGGGTGTTATTTTAGAAGCTATAAAACTAAAATGTTGTTCCCCATAATACCAAGAGTAATATCATAAGAAAATACATAAGTATCAGAGGGGGGACAATCAATGAAAATAGTAATTTCTAGACTGTTTTGTAATAAGAGAAACTACACCCTTTACAACATCAAACCCAGAGGTGGAACAACTTTGAAGGGACACCAGCCTCAAAGTCCTTTCTCCACTGGAGAGGGAAATTTGAGCCGTCTGTTTTAGGTGTTCAATGAAATTTGTTCTTCTTTTAAGGTCAAAGTGTTGGTGGAAAAGAGAGGTTTTGTGTTGGCTCCGGTGCAAAAGTTTTTTAGAGAGTTTCCATTCCTGCTTGTGTATCTTGATATGATTCTTGAAGGACTTTTAGATGTTGCATTTAGGAGAGTTCTGTGATGATGTTAAGTACATTAGTTAGGAAATTATTATTTGATAAGGGGAAAATATTTTGGTTGGTGATATGGCTGGAAAAGTAGTGACAAAGTCTCTGTAACAGGTCCATTGTTCACAGGGGAGGCCTGCAAGTATTTTGATCATTGTGGAGTGCGTATAGAGGCAGGTAACTTTGTATGGAGAATTTGAATGGAGGTTGGTGGGACTGGGTATGATCTTAAAGTATTGAGTGGAACGTTATTAACAACACTAATCACTAACAGGGTTGTACTGTATGGGATTGAGAATTAGTAGTAAAGTAACAGTAGGGGTTATTTGGTAATTACCTTGGAGGGTTTAATGGGGCAGTTAACTGTTGTGCAAAAGACTGTTTATTTACAGGAAGGGACTTCCAAAAATGTTAGAGAAGGACTCTGGTCTGCTGTACAGACTTTTGAAAACTAAGTGGCTTCATGCGTGGCCGGTGATGTGCTAGTAACCTCTCCTGGTTTTAACGCCAACGGTATCAAGCAACTGCATGTAAAGTGCAAAGCGGACGAAGATGACGACTTCACTTTTCCTGGGTGGACATGATTTTTTAATTTTTTATGTTGTGTTTCTCTTTTCTTATTGTAGGTTATTGCATGTGGGAGGTATGTTTTCTTATGGGTTGTTTCTTTTGTTTGTTGGGCATTTATTGTTGTTCGGGATTTCTTTTCATAGAGCTGATTACTGCCGGTATTCATGTGCGGAATGCACTGTTGCAGTTTTTAATTGTACAGGATGAGAATTTTTTCGCTCATCTTTGAATACAGGGGATTCAGTTCTATGTATTGCTTTTCTTCTTTGTATTTAGTTTTTATTGATTTGATGTGTTGATTTGTTCTCTGACTTTGTGTCAGAGAGAGGGGGGATATAATAAAGTTTTTTTTTAGAATATTTTAAGGGTTAAACAGGCAGTGATGTTATTTGAGAAGGGGGTAGACATTCTAAGAAAGACTTGAACATCCCCTCTCATTGTTCATTCGCTCCTGAGAAGAAATGACATAAGTGGAAGGAGATGTTACTCTGATATGTTATAAAAGGGTTTTGAAACATCTGAAAGTCAGAGGGATGTGCTTGGCCTGCTGAATGTCTCCTGGTCTACGCTTCTTTATGTAAATTAAAGAATAAAAGCTGAATCTCTCCCAGACAGCAGCTGATTTTTTAAAATTAATGTTAGATTAGGTATTTGTTTCATTTTTAGCTTCTACACCCGCAACTCCACCTGCCCCGCCCGCGCCTTCACACACCTCCACCTGCCCCGCCCTCACATCCACCTGCCCCGCCCGCATCTTCACATACCTCCACCTGCCCCGCCCGCACCTTCACACACCTTCACCTGCTCCGCCCGCACCTTCACACACCTTCACCTGCCCCGCCCGCACCTTCACACACATCCACCTGCCCCCCCGCCCCTCCAACTGCCCCATGGTACATGTTGTTAATCTGTTAATGTTAAAGCTTAGACCCCTCCTGACCTGAGCGCTGGTTTTCCAGTCCCTCAGGTACGATACCAGCTACTTTGTGGAGTACTTCGCCCTGGACCTGCTGATGGAGGATGGAGAGTGCCGGGGAGTCATCGCCCTTTGTATGGAGGACGGATCCATTCACCGCATCCGGGCCAAGAACACGGTCATCGCCACCGGGTGACTTTTTATATTCAGTTCGTTTTACAGCACCGCCATCAGTGTGTGGTTTGAGTCCTAGTTAGTGGTTTAGTGATTGAATAGCCACTGAATTAGAGAAAGGTTTGTGTTTCTGAAGTGTGTTTGTGTCTGCAGCGGTTACGGCCGAACCTACTTCAGCTGCACCTCGGCCCACACCAGCACCGGAGACGGGAACGCCATGGTGACCCGCGCCGGCCTGCCCTGCCAGGACCTGGAGTTCGTCCAGTTCCACCCCACAGGTCAGACTCTCCCCAAATAATACGAATGCAAATATCATAAAATAAAATATACTGTATACTGAGTATGCTCAGAATTTCTATATTTTTAAAGTTTTTAAGAAAAATTAGTTTATTTTTAGTTTATTTTATTTTATTTATCTGTTTTTATTCTATTCTACTGTTCCGCTTAATTTTGCTGCTCTCCATCTTTTACTGTCAATTTTCTGCCATACCAAGCAAATTTACCACTTGTGGGACTAATAAAATATTATCTTATCTTAAAAATAACAGTAATAGTCATAATAATAATTGAGGGGTATTTTGGGACTGAACGTTCGCTGTTCTTAGGTGCACAAAACTCAGTTTAATTCTTTTTAACTGAATAATTGCATTAAAATGGTCTTCCAGTGAGTTTTCAAATTGAATATTTAAGGTGTAAACAGTCACTCAGAGTGCTGTGACAGGAAGTAAACCCTTTTGGAGAAGGTTAGGAAGTATGGTGACAGAAACCCGACATTCAATGCATTTAATGCTATAAAAAAACGCTGCACAGAACGTTAATGTTTGATATTCTGAAGGTTGTTTATGAAATGTGAATGAGAACACACACACACACATACACACACACACACACACACACACACACACCATTATAATTATGTGTAAGATGATACGCATTGTTTTTGCAGTGATGTGCAACAGTGTATGTGCAACATTATGCAATGTTTTCACCACGTACCATATATGTGCAGTATCGTGTGTGTTCCTCTAGATGGCGCCAAATCACTTAATTATTTATATTCATTTAGTGTTTTTGTTTTCTTTTCACTGATTTTTTTTTTCAGTACTAATTTGTTATATATATTAGCTTCCATTTAGATATATTTATTTTATTATAGTACATTATCTTACTTTTTATTTTATATTATTCTGGTGACTTTTACCTGTGTATGTCTGTGTGATGTGGTGGTTACAAAAAAAAAATTATCTTCAGCATCAGTAGAGTTTTCTGATTTATTCTGAGACCTTCCACCCTGGAGACGCTTGGACCCCAGGACTCCAGCCTGCTCTGTTTGTTCCTCAGTTGCTCAGATGCTTCAACTTGCCACATATTATTTACCATCTACAAATCAGGAACTAACCATTTACACACCGTCTGATATAACCCAGCTCTCGCCAGGCGACTTTGTTAAATAATCTCATCAGTGAATTTCATGTTAATCAGTTCCAGTCCCTTAGTGGTTTAATGTGAACTGTAAATAATTCTGTAGGGATCTATGGCGCGGGCTGCCTGATTACCGAAGGCTGCCGAGGGGAGGGTGGAATCCTGATCAACAGCGAGGGGGAGAGGTTTATGGAGCGCTACGCTCCCAACGCTAAAGACCTCGCCTCCAGGGACGTGGTCTCGCGCTCCATGACCATCGAGATTCGAGAGGGAAGGTACGGCATCTTCAGATATTACATTAAACCAATAGGAGACTAATGTTAGCGACTGGCCATTAAATTTCAAGATTATATTTAATAAATGCAGGTTTAGATTTAGAGTGAAAGCTCAAGTCTGTGATTATGAAAATTTCTTTATTAATTATATGAGCAAGAAAGGTCAGAAATACTCAAAATATGCCCCAAACCTCCCGTTCAGTCTTACTCTTGTAAGTTCCAGTACTATGTTTTCCAGTGTAATACAGGAGGTCTTGTGTGTTGAACTCTATTAAAAGATGCTAGAGTATCAGGTCACAGACAGGATGGAGTAGGACTTAGTTTAATTTCCACCTTTTGCTTTTAAAAAGTCTCTAAAAGTAACTGCTGTAGGTTGTAAGTACCTGTTGGTTTAGAGATGAACTGAATAAGGCTGGACTAGAATATTCGAGTATTCATTCGGCGGGATGGCATTCTAGTTTTCATTTTGAGATTCGAATATTCGAAAGAAGAAAAAAAAAAAACTTTTTACACGTGACATCGATGCCTGTGAAACCAAGAGCATCTAGCTGCGTGACCTCCACGCTTTACAACCGATGACGTCAGGTATAAATCTAGTGGATAAATACGTAAACTCCGGAATACAGCATTTTTCAGTTGGAAATAATATTGACACCACATCCATCTGTCCATTTTCTACCCCTTTATCCCACACTCTGGGTCGGAGGGGGGACTGGAGCCTACCCCAGTGGCTACGGGTGAAGGCGGGGTACACCCTGGACAGTCGCCAGCATGTCGCAGGGCCACACACTCACATTCACACTCACACCTAGGGGAAATGTAGTGCTCAATTAGCCTATCCCCAATCACGCATGTTTTTTTGTGGTGGGAGGAAACCGGAGCTCCCGGAGGAAAACCATGTGGTCATGGGGAGAACATGCAAACTCCACACAGAAAGACCCTGCGCCCGAACCGGGAGTGGAACCCAGGACCTTCTTGCTGTGAGGCAACAGCGCTAACCCCTGCACCACCGCGCCGCCCTTGACACCACATATTTAATGTTAATAATTAATAAGATTTTGTTATTTATTTTTGTTCATTTATGAGGCACACACTAAAAACTCAATATGACCTTTCCAACGAGCCTGAGCACAGAGTTCTCCTCCACCCAGAACAGGAGAAACTTTCACTTTCCAATGCGCTCCGGGTCTAACGGTGCATTTCTCCCCACAGCTCGACCGCGGATAAAACAGCTTTAACGGGAGGCATACTAATATACACACTTCACCCAGAACCGGAGAAACTTGCACGTTAATCTTCACGAAACTGAGCAGGCATCAATCCACCTCAAACTTCGCAGTAAAAAACAGCCTTCATGGGAAGCACACTAAAATACAATGTTCAATGCTCACTAGGGGCGCACCTTTTATCCTGTAAAAACAAGTATTTTTAGATTGAATTTGGATAAAAATACACCACAGCAGAACAGTTAGAAGACTTATGAAGGTGTTCGTTGGGGATTTATGACCAGCAGTGAGAATTTTATAGGAGAAATTTGAAATGACGCACTTTGAGTCCCAGAGAGACGCACCCAGGAGCCACGCGGTGAACTGTGGAAAAAAGTAAGAAAAAGGGTTTATTTTGCACTTCGCCACCAGTGTTTACAGCTGGCTGGTGGTGGAAAAAATGCATTCGAGTTGGTTTGAGAAGTTTGTGCGAGATTTTTGTTTTGTGGCTTTTTGTGAAGACGCTATCTGGCTAGCCGGTTAGCACTGGCTAATACACTGGCTAATAGGAGCTTGCCGGTCGGCCGGGTCTCGCGGCAAATTCAAAATGGGCTATGTGACTATTGAGGCAGAAAAAGGAAAGCTGTGTTTAGCGGTTTGTTTATTTATAATTCTACTTTGAAAATGTGGATTTCTGAATCCAAGTTGGCGAATACAAGATAAGAATACATTCAGCCCCCTCCCACCGAAGCTTCGAATATTCGATGGTTTTCACTACCGAATATGGCATTCGGGCCAGCCCTAGAACAGAAAGGTTCCAGTTAGGGTTTCTCCGATCAGGATTTTTGACACTGACACCAAGTACCGATATTTTTGTCTAGGCGATCGGCCGATACTGATGCTTGAAGTTTGTATAAACTTATTATCATTAACTTTTTTTTGATAAAGTAACTCTATAAATGTTGCATTTGTTATATTTTTTTATATTTTTACAGTAATATATCTAATGTAACTATAGTTTAAACAAAGTACTAAATAATCACAATTAAGTATTTATTAAATAGTGAACATTTTAATACGCCTTTACAGTGGGGTTCTTAAGTGCTGAATGAGGTTTGTTGTATTAAATGTTTTGGATGATGCCTCCACTGGAGATTTTTCTGGAACATAAACGGCAAATAAAATAGCGAATTTTTCATCCTCAAAACATTGTAGTAATTCCACACTGGCGATCAAACGACTGCGGCGCCAAAACATTTATGTCCCCACTCACCGTGTACGTCCTCACGCACTGACGTCATCAATCGTGATTGGTTCCTAACATCGGCCAAGTTTAACAAGTACAGTTTTAAATGTGATTATCGTCCGATAACGATCTTTGTCTGATAGATCGGAGCATCACTAATTCCAGCGTGTGAATGTGGTTGTGTTGTGCCTCCTCAGGGGTGTGGGGCCGGAGAAGGACCACGTATACCTGCAGCTCCACCACCTCCCCCCCCAGCAGCTGGCCACCCGCCTGCCCGGAATCTCAGAGACTGCCATGATATTCGCTGGAGTGGATGTGACCAAGGAGCCCATCCCTGTCCTGCCCACTGTCCACTACAACATGGGCGGCATCCCCACCAACTACAAAGGACAGGTGCTCAAGTCCCCTGTCAAGAGTCGAGACCTAGGTCCTCCTTTAATTACTCAGCAAATATAATAAGTACAAACTTAGATTAAAACAAGTTAAACAGGCAACACAACTTGAAGGGAAAAAAAACAAAATATAAAAGCTAAATTAGAGTACTACAAGTTTGTTATAAGTGAAGCATTATATATTTTATATCGCTAGCGAAATATACACAAATATAAATGTTAAATTATAAATGTAAAGAATGTCTCGTCTGTGTTGGGGCTAAATCTTATGTCCATGATTGTCTCTTCACTTTTTACACAGTTTAAATATGGCAGTTGGCCTTACCCTAACAAATTAACAGTGGATGGACCCATACAAATGGAACAGATGTCTTTTTAATTGTTAAATGACCTTTTAACATATAATTTTGCCAAATATGATTAAAGCTCTACGTTATGTTAGTAATGACTTCATTCAGTAAAACTGAATTTCCTGAGCTGCAGTCCTGGGTGATACTAATGATACCTTGGGTCTTGTTTTGGACCAGGTCATCACGTATAAGGACGGTGAAGATAAGGTGGTGCCAGGCTTGTATGCTTGTGGTGAGGCGGGCTGTGCCTCTGTGCATGGTGCCAACCGCCTGGGCGCCAACTCCCTGCTGGATCTGGTGGTGTTCGGCCGCGCCTGTGCCCTCACTATCGCCGAAAACAACACTCCAGGTACACCGACACATTCACCGCTCGCCTGCTGGGGCTCCTCTCTGAGATTAATTATGATTATTTTGGTTTGAACTATAAATATTTTGGTGTGGTTTAGTGTGGCCATCTCTAGTGGAGACATGTCCGATGTGTCTGGCGTGCCCGGTGTGTCTGCCATGTCCAGTGTGTCTGACGTTTGCCTGGGGTGTCTGACCTGTGTGGATTTGCTGCAGGAGAGAAGCTGGCGCCCCTGCGTGCGAACGCTGGTGAGGAGTCGGTAGCTAATCTGGACAAAATCCGCTTTGCGAACGGCAGCACCAGAACCTCAGAGATCAGACTCAACATGCAGAAGGTACCAGAACAATCATTTACTCAAATTTTTTTCATTTTTCTCTAGACCTTTTTCATGGTTCTCTAGACCAGAACATGTGATTAGAGCAGATCTCTCTCGGTTCTAGACCATGCAGACCCACGCTGCCGTCTTCCGCACGGGAGACGTCTTGAAAGAGGGATGTGTTAAAATGGACGCCATCTATCAGACCATGAATGACATCAAAACATTCGACAGAGGTGTGTGGTGGGGGTTATCGATTAGAGAGGATCCTACAATCCTAAAAGATCAGAGTTTCCTCAAGAAGAAGAATCTCTGCTGTGTGTGTGTGTAGTGTTTTTTGTACCTGCAGGAGTGGTTTTAGACCTGTGTTTGTGTGTTTGTGTGTTTGTGTTTGTGTGTTTGTGTTTGTGTGTGTGTGTGTGTGTGTGTGTGTGTGTGTGTGTGTGTGT
>JBBMFX010083971.1:0-10166 GCA_037832545.1 Rhabdalestes septentrionalis
ACACATATACACACATATACACACATACACACACACACACACACACACACACACACACACACACACACACACACATCTTTTCTTTGTTCTTCTGGGACTAATAATGGTTTATCTTATCTATTCTTACACACAGTTCAAGTTACTTGTGGCCAAAATGAAAGACAAAAGGCCCCCTCTCATTACATGCCTCTTGATTTCTCAATGTCCAATGATCTGAAAAGAGACTCATTTTTGAAGAGCACTGACATCAGAAAGAACATTAACGGGAGCAATATTCTTCATGTCAAGTGTTAGAGGTTAACATGTTGTGGCTGACTGGGCCTAATATATACATAACTGTGCAAAAGTCTTGAGCCACCCCTCATTTTTTCCTAGGCACACATTGACCTACATATGAATCATTCAAGCAGAATAAAGATCTGAACCAGTGAAGAACCAGGAGCAGATGATTCCATGTGATCAGGCAGTGAGGGCTCAACACTACACTACATATTTGTTTTCCTTTGCATTGTGACAAAAGATGAAAATGATGAAATAGACAGAACAGAAGTCAAAGGACTTAACAGGACAGTTCATGTGTCTGAAACCAGCAGAACCTTTGTTAAAGAAAGGGTAAGTTTAGAGGGCATTTACAGTCTAATGTGTTTGATACAGGTGTTGGAAAAAAAAGAAGCCAGCCGTACCTTTTCATTGGTACAAGGAAGTGCATTGTACTTCCAACAAAATGTTTCCTCTATAAATAAAGCAACCTGAAGCGATGGCAGGTTTGACTGTATCACTGCTTTCTGATAGGTCCAAATGTTGTTATGGCAAAAGGCAGACTTGGAAAGAGGAGAACCAGGACATCACTGACACGTTATCTGGGTTCGGTTCTCATCACACAAATAAAGAACGCAGAGAAAACATAAAACACTCAAAAGAGACTATAAACAAGAAATGAGCACAATAACAAAAGCGGCTTTGACAGAAAAACTCTTCGCCCATTCGACTTCATAGTTGCAGTTTTGGGATGACGGGCCATAAACTGTGGAAAAAATGTAGTCAGAAACTGGACTGAGATACACTGAAACACCAAAACCTGATACATCTTCAGTACCACCACAGAAGAGTTTAGATACAGATCTGTAGAGCTGTGGGAAAGCGGCTTATGAAGACCTGAAACCATGCAGAGACTGAAACACCCTGACTACACAGTAAGACTGAGACTGGATTTAAAGTGGGAGCGAGAAAACAGTCATGAGGGTCCAGAGGGAACCACATCAGCAGGTCTCTGTGGGCTGGGGCTCCTCAGAGCCAATTAGAGGAGAATGTAACTAACCGGGTCCCCTTATAGCTTCCAAATGAGCTCCAGAGTAGTCCAGGACTTTCCTGTCTGGTGGAAGAGAGCACTTAACAAGCCACTGGGGTGGACCGGGCTCTGGTCATTACACTGGAAAATAAACACGGACGGAACGTGCATGACTCGAACGTGTGGCTCCTGATGAATGAAAACAGCCTTTCTGTCAAGGTGATTTCATATATATATATTCACATATAACTTTATTGCTGCAATGCAGCAATTCTATATTTTTACAAAATATTGTACTTTTATATCTGTGTATATGAGAACTTTGAATCTTGACTGTGCTCTGGATGTCCTGAAAATGATAAAAAATATATAATTTTGGGACAATTTGTGTTGCTGTACTATGTTTAATGCATGAGAGAATGATGTATGTTTGAAGGTAAGAGCATTTCCTGCAGTTTTCGGAGCGTGGCGCCCTGCCTGCGGGGCCACCGACAATCACATCAAAGCGAATCAGATTGTGACAGGCATCTGGACCGGAAGCCTCTGTGCAGATACAGACGGCTCTAGAGCAGAAGGAAATTAAATCGCCTGGCAAAAATCAGGGCATTTATCAGAAACTGGGCAGTGACCTCATCCCTTCTACAGCACCAGGGTTTGGAAAAATAACAATAAAAAATTCTCAGAGTTATGATAATGTTAAAACTGAACTCTCCCACATCCCTCTGTGTTATCACTACCCACTGAAAGGCCCATATATTTATATAAAGTGTGTTATATAAATGGGTACTTACATAAAAACAATGCATGCAGTAATACAGTAAATACTAGTCTGACGGCTACACCTGAATTCCAGGAGAGAAGGTCATGTAAACATGTATTTCATCAGTGAAATTGATCAATCAGTGTAATTAAACAGATACATTCCTTTTATCTGGCAGGAACTGTGAAGCACCTGCAGATACGCTGCTGTCGTGTGTGAGTTGTGCAAGAGGACAAGTGGGTGGGGTTTGAAGATGGTTAGTGATGTGTGTGTGTGTGTATGTTTACCCAGTGCACGGTGGATGGAGTCACTTGTGCTGGGGCGGCTGCCGGTGCGAGTTGGGGGGCGGGAGGGGATGGGCGATTGAAATAGACTGGAAGGGTCAGTCCCATCACGAGCAGCTTGGGAATCCCTGTGTGACAAACACATTCACACACACACGCATTCACACACATGCACACGCACATATCCATCAATGGATGAATATATTTGGTGTCTGTGTGATAGAGAGAGGGGAGAGAGTGATGAAAAGGAGAGTGCAAAGAGAGAGACACAAAGATAGAGCGAGAGAGCGCGCGCGAGAGAGAGAGAGAGAGAGAGAGAGAGAGAGAGAGAGAGAGAGACAGAGAGAGACAGACAGAGGGAGAGATCCTGTTTGCTCTCTAGTGTGTTTGATTATTGGGCCGGTCTGTTGACTTGCTTCTGCTGCAGATGAGCAGAGAGTGAGTGAGTGTGTGAATGTGTGTGACAGAACCGCAGCGGTCCGGTGGGCGGCGTCAGGTGAAGAAAGAACATTGTGTTGGGAGTCTTATCTCTTCATCGAGAGTCAACACTGTAACTGATCCTAATGCAACAGAGCACATAGAAACTGACCAGAGGCCTCGACACAGACACCACTGACAAACTGCTCAGTGAATATTTCAGATTCAAAGGCAATTTCATATCTATTCAGGTTATTCTGGCTCTTAATGGGTCTGTTTCCAGGCTCAACATAAGAGATTTTCAGCAATTTATATATATGATATTTGACAATTAAAATTATATAATGTCCATGATTATTTTACACATTTAATGCATTGGGGAAAAATATAATATGAGGCAGAAAAGTACTTTTTATATTTGTATTCTTACACTGATTTCTATTTCTATTACTATTATTGGGATGAGAGGCCATAAGAATCCAATCCCCATAGAGGACATGCTTAATTTCAGAAAAATCTGGGCATTTATTAATCGTAATTTAGATTTTTTTATTCATTATTAATAATGAAAGGATAATTCAGTGTAAACCTGGACTTAAGAACATTTGTGCAGTGTGCTCATATGTTTCTATTACAGTATATAAAATGATCATGGTACTGCAATGCAAAAAGTTAACAATGGGCATCATGGGGGATCATCAGTCTATTCATTATAATATTTGATGAATCGTTGTTTTTAATGTTGAACGAGTACCATCAACACCCTGTCCAGCACCTCCACCCACCCCTCAGCGTCATTAGTAAAGAACTGAACACTTTTTCTTCTAGTTCTTCCTGCTCCGAGAATATTCAAATTTGAAATATAGGGAGTGAACCAAACCATGAGTTCTGAATCCCCTACTGATCTGTATTGTGAGTCGACTGAAAAATTGTGGATTAATGTGAGTTTGCAGGATTCTTACATGGCGTTTCTGTGTGAACTAGGTGTGACGGGTCTCTGCAGCGGCTCGTCTGAGCTCTGAGCCGAGGGAGCGGTCCACCTCCGCTTCCCCTTCGCCATGTTCGTCATGATCTGGGTACCAGGCAATACACACACACACATGCATGCATGCACGCACGCACGCACACACACACACACATACATACACACGCACACACGCAAGCACACACACACATACACAAACACATACACAAACACACATTCATCACTCAAAGACAGTGTTACTTGAAACTGGTGCCAGTGTTTGGCTAATGGCAACAAACTCAACAATAGGTCTCTTTTCACTAATGCGTCCCAATACACCATTAATCACACCAGAGCAGACATTGTCCCAGTCAAACCAGAGCAGACAACTGAGTCTCCCAGTCAAACCAGAGCAGACAGCTGAGTGTTCCATCTATCAGCAATGTTCCAAGATCAGAACCTGATATCACTAATGCTCTCAATAAATGAAATCCACACAGCAATGTTCCAAAATCAGGGGGGTGAGAACTTACTCCCAGATACTCTGTCGTCAGCAAGTTCTCTCCAGAAAGTTCTTTAGGCTGAGCCTGGAGAACCTCCTCTTTATCCAAATCTGCCTCCATTACATCCTCCTGTGAACATGAACAAATGTAAGCAAAGCTAAAGATGGGAGTTAATAAACTTTCAAATAAAACACAGAGCGGAGTGTTAAACAATTCTAATGCTCAAGTCTGGAGAAACTCATGGAGTCAGAACTGTGGTGAAACGGAACCAGGCATCTGGTCCTAAAACTAAACCCATTCAGGGTGTTGTGAGCTTAAATAGTCCCTAAAAAAGTGATTTTGTTCAGATTCACTCTTTTACATCATAAGCATCCATATAAACACTAAGAGATGTGTGGAGCTTCACTGAGGGGCGTAGAGAATAAAACGGCTGGATTTGTGTCTGGGACTATTCACTTCCACTGGAGAGAAATCAGGCGTTTATAATAATAAAAATACCCTCCAGATGTACTTTCAATGTTCTATTCAAGATTCAAGATTCTTTATTTTTCACATACACAGTAATACAAGAGGAACAGTGTATGTGACAAATAAAGGATCTTGAGTCTTGAATAAATCATCGAGAATATTCCCTCAGAAATACCTGGCAGGAAGTTACATCTGGAGGGAATATTTATTATTCAAATAAGATACTAAGTCTACCACTGGCCTGGGCTGGATGATATGACAATATTTCTCATTACTATGATAAACTGTATTCCAATATTGCATTCTGACTGCATAATCCGAAAGTTCTTGTCACTTTTTTTGTCTTATTTACAGTATTTTTATTAGATTGTAATTCTAGGGTGTTATACAGGGTTCAATACCTAATGGTACCTAATGCCTTCATGTTCACAGGGATTTACAGGTCTGTGTTGGATCGTAATCAAATATGTGCGATTGTATATGTGTGTCCATGAAATAAATGTAAGTACAGTTGATATAAGTCAGTTCTGTGCTTTGTTCTGCCACATATTATTTGTGCCACGGATGTTCAAAGGAAAGCTTGGATTAAGATGTGACAATATTTAACTGTAAATTTAATGTTAGTGTTTAACGAATTTAAAGTGTTTAGTCTAAAATGGGAACACTAGGCCAAACTTGGGTCAATTCTGCAGAACAGTCCAAGTTTACCTCATCCTCATCCTCTTCATCCTCTTCATCATCTGACTCTGGTTCTTCTTGGGGTGCCTCCTCTGTGTGTGCGTGAGTGTATGGGGTGGAATTCAGATAATACATCAGTTCAGTGTGATGACATCAATTCACTCACAGTAAGCAGTAAGTTAAGGACACACAGGAGTGATAAAGTGGCCTGAATAAACACCACAGCCACACCAATTCAGCTTATTCACACTGGCTCTGCTTGTAACCTCACTCACGGTGGAAACAGGGTGATCAGCCAATCAGCAGCTGCTGAAAGGCTCAAAATTTTCTCTCTCTGTCGTTTAACTTCAAGCTCAAGTTTAAGATCAAAGACACAAGCTTGGCTCGACCCTCCCGGTCCCTGATTGTACAGGGTGAAGCAGCTGCTGTGTGAATGAAGCCAAAAGGCAGCACTCCTTTCTTCAGGAATGATGACTCAAACATAGAAATTATCGTGTTATTTTAATATATTTTTTAAATGCATTTTTTCATCAATAAGTCGTTTTTCAGGCTTGATTAAATGTGATGAATCAAATACATGCTTTAGAACGAATTTGATAATGACATAATGGGATGGACCACTTGTAATTATGACTGAGGGCTTTGCCAAACTAATCACAATCATTACTGTTATTCAAATTGATTATTTTAGAGCTCCCTAAGACTTAAAAAATGTTAACTGGATGTTACATTGGTATAAATTGGTATCAACTTTGTTTCCAAAGTTTTCCAGAGGAACAGTTCGCCAGGCTTCCTAAAGAACTTTAATTTTCAGTCCAGTTTATATATGTTTATATATTGCATGAAATGTAGTGAATTAAAAAATAAGAGGAGGGCCTTACTTTCCATGACACCAGCCCTTTAAGACAACATTGTTGACAATGGTGTAATTAATAATAATTTTGACAGAAAAGCAATTAATCTTTCAACCCAACCTGTTAAAGTGCAGTTTTAATCTGAAAGTGGGACGACATTGTGTTACCTACTAGGCCTACTGAGGTAATTGTAATTTCTTGATAACAACAACGTACTGTACATACCTGAGTTGAGCTGTTTGATAATGAACTCTATTTGCCTGATGAGTTCAGGATTCTCTTCTTTTATGTAGCAGTGCAAGATCTCCTCTAGACTCTAAAACACACCAGCATCTGCATCAGATCTTTCTTCTTTACAGCAATCATGAGTTATACCTCCTTCACCTTCATTACAATAGTTTTACATAACTGAATACTATACCATACCATTTTATTTATAAAGCACTTTTAAAACAGCAGCAAGGCTGACCAATGTGCTGTACAGCAGCAGCAAAACATAGAAACAGAGAAAACACCACACAGGCCAATGAATAAAAACGACGCAAAAAGAGTAAAATAGTAAAAAAACAACAGTAACATAATAAAATAAAATAAAATAAAAATTAAATAAGAATAAAATAGTAAAATACTAAACAATCTATAAAGTCAATAAGTAGTAAAATCAAATAGTAAAAATATTTAAAAATCTATACACACAGGAAAATCAAACAAATACTAAAGCCACATAAGTAATCACCTCACACTGGGTCGAAAGCCAGGGAGTAAAAGTGAGTTTTTAAACGAGATTTGAACTCTGCGAGCGAAGGGGCCTGTCTAACACGGCTTGGCAAGTCATTCCATAACTGTGGAGCTGCGACTGAAAAAGCCCTCTCACCTCTGAGTTTGCAACATGATTTTTGAATGGAGAAAAGCCTCTGTTCTGCAGACCTGAGAGAGCGGGATGGTATAAATGGGTGCAGGAGTTCAGACAAATAAAGTAGGGCAGAGCCATTCAAAGACTTAAAAACAAACAAAAGAATTTTTAAACAGATTCTAAAACGAACTGGAAGCCAGTGAGGAGATGCCAAAATTAGGGTAATATGCGTTCTCCTGCTTATACCAGTTAAAAATCGAGCTGTGGCATTTTGCACCAACTGTAGGCGTCTCAAAGAGGCCTGGCTAACTCCAAAAAGAAGGGAATTACAGTAATCAAGGCTGTGGTTATAAAGGCATGGATCACTGTTTCGAGATTGCGTTTAGACAGAACTAGAAATAGCAGGTTTTTACAACAGCATTTATCTGGCGATCTAATTTCAGAGCAGGGTCCATTGTAACACCTTAATTTGTAATTATGGCAAGTCAATGCCAGGAGAGCTGATACCGCTATTGGGTCTAAACAGCATGATTTCACTCTTGTTCTCATTAACATCCAGAAAATGTAGTACCATCAAATTCTTGATGTCAGTAAGGCAGTCAAGGAGAGGCTGAACAGAACACACACCCCTGTACTTTAGTGGAAGATAAACCTGACAGTCATCTGCATAAAAGGAGCAGAAAATTCCAGATGATCAAGCAGTGATCAGTATACTGGTGATGCTGAATGCTGAGTATTTGAAACTTTGTCATCTAGTCTCCTTGTACCTTTCAGTAAAACATTTGTTCACATATGGTTCATTTAATCTCCTCCGAGTGAAAAAGATAAGACAGTTTGAGAGACATAAACAAGTACAGTTGATTCAAAGCCAAACGTAAAGTAATGAAGTGTGGCTCAAAATTTTGCACAGTCTACGTTTCTGCACTTGTGTATTCTTGCAGTGTTTCTTTTCTCGTGTTGCAGCAAAGCTATTTTATTTCACAGTTTACCGTGTGTATATATGGTGTATATATCTCTCCATTATATTAACGTTAGTGTTTAACATATTCATAGTACTGAATATAAACCAGAATATATTTTATAATAATATAATGACTGACTGATGATTCTTAATTAATGATTAACTTAATTAAGTAGTTCTTGTCATAAGTGGACCAACCAGACCATCACAATCGATGATCCCAAACATTAAGAATGCAAGAAATTCCACTAATGAACTCTTTATTCATGAATCTGGTAAAAAAAACACAAAGCTGTCAAAAAAGTTTACAAAGCTGTCATCAGAGCAATAGGTGATGTTTTCAGTATTAATCTACGATATCGGCAATATTAAAAACAAATGAAATTGAATGAAAAGGTGTTTCCAAATTTTTGACTGGTACCGAATTTCTGTGTGTTTATATGTGTGATGTGTGACTGTATTTATATGTGTGTATGTTAGTGTGTGTGTGTGTGTGTCTTCGTGTGTGTATCTGTGTGTTTATGTATGTGTATGTATGCGCGTGTTTTATTGTTTTGTGTATGTATGTGTGTGTGTATGTATGTGTGAGTGTGTGTGAGTGTATCTGTGTGTGTGAGTGTTTGTGTGTATATGTGTGAGTTTGTGAGTGTAAGGTTGTTACTCTTGGTTTAAAGTTTAATGACTCACCATCTCTTTGGCCTCCTCCCGTGCTGCTGGAACACTCAGGATACTGTACAGAGCTCCATTCACATATGGCCGGATCTGTACACATACAGCGTACAGTTACTACAATTAAACTGCAATATATAATGTCTGAACATGTAACAAGTTCATTATGTAATGTAACTACAAAACACCACACACATATTCTGCATCATCTGGTACACCCTTTAACCCCTTCATCAGTGCTAGTGACTCCTCAGGACCACCAGTGACCCAACAGGACCCCCAGTGACTCCCACAGAACCACTAGTGACCACGAACACAAAGTTCCTCCAGGACCACAACATTCCCCACAGGAACACACAGGGTGGAGCTAGATCAGTGGTTAGGGTACTTGCCTTTGGACCATGAGGCCATTGGGTCCCTGAGCAAGACCCTGAACCCCAAAATTGCTCAAGGGAAACTGTCCCCTGTAGTTAGGGAATGGAAGTCGCTTTGGATAAAGGCGTCTGCTAAATTCAGTAAATCTAAATGTAAATGCAACACAATATTGCCCCAGGACCACAATTTTCCTCCAAGAACCACAGCGGTCCTGTAGGACACTTCTATCCTCCAGGAACCTAACGTCTCTCCAGAAACCCAACGTTCCTCCAGGACCATAGGTATCATCCAGGAACATGGTGCAACACAAAGTATACAAAATACACAAGACAGAATACATTGTGATGACAGACACTATGCTGTAAATGCAAAAGACAATAAATAACTTTGCAAACAACTGCTGACTGATAAAAGATCACAGGCCAACAAACACAAAACAGCAGTGACATTTACACCACACCCATCATGGTGATGCACCTGCTGGTCATCTCCTGCCTCTCAAATGCTCTCATTACATAAAGCTGCATTCATTCAGGTATTTGCCTAAACAATGTCTATTTTCTAGTGCAAACAACCCAACCAAACCACTGGAACCCTCAGATGTCTGGGACTGGAGGCTTGAGGGCCCATTGTCACAGTCCACGCTTGAATTACTACAATTCACTGTGCAAGGATGCCACTCTGTGATGAGGGAGCGGCCTTGAGTGAGTGGTACAAAAAACCAGAGTCAACAATCCACAGTTGACAGAGGCCCACTTGTGGAATAGTGTGACGTAAAACTGACAAAGGGAGTTTCGAAAGGCTTGGATAAAAGACATGAGTGGAAGCCAGAATGGGACATTTTCTGAGGACACACCCTGTAAAGGTTCTTGAATGGAAAAAAAATTATTTAAATAATCCAGAGATTTTATTACATACTTCTTTTGTGCGTTAGCGATGGTACTTACATGACATCAGTCCAAATACTATTTTTCAGAATTTCTACAAAAATTCCACCCATTAGCTTACAGATCAATGTTACCGAGAGAGAGAGAGAGAGAGAGAGAGAGAGAGAGAGAGAGAGAGAGAGAGAGAGAGAGAGAGAGAGAGAGA
>JBBMFX010083982.1:0-10166 GCA_037832545.1 Rhabdalestes septentrionalis
CAGATGTGTAAGCTGCCTATGACACATGCACTCATGTAACCCCAGATCATCAGAGATGCAGGCTTCTGGACTTGATAACAACTTGGTTTGTCCTTGTCCTCTTTAGTCCGGATGACATGGCGTCCCAGTTTCCCAAAAAGAACTTCAAATTTTGATTCGTGTGACCACAGAACAGTTGACCACTTTGTCATGCTATTTAAATGAGCCTTGGCTCAGAGAAAACGCCTGCCTTAGATATGGCTTTTTTTTTTTTACCTAAAGAACATTAGCCGGCAACAGTGAATGGCACGGTGGATTGTGTTCACTGACAATGTTTTCTGAAAGTATTCCTGAGCCCATTTTGTGATTTCCATTACAGTAGCTTTCCTGTGTCTGATGCGGTGCAGTCTAAGGGCCTGAAGATCACGGGCATCCAGTATGGTCTTCCAGCCTTGACCATTACACACAGAGTTTGTTCCAGATTCTCTAAATCTTTGGATCATATTATGTACTGTAGATGATGATTTTCTCTGAGAAACTGGTGATCCTCTGCCCATCTTGACTTCTGAGAGACACTGCCACTCCGAGAGGCTCTTTATACCCAGTCATGTTGCCAATTAACCTAATGAGTTGCAAATTGGTCCTCCAGCTGATACATATACGTACATTTAACTTTTCCACCCTCTTATTGCTACATGTCCCAACTTTTTTGGAATGTGTAGCTCTCATGAAATCCAAAATGAGCCAATATTTGGCATGACATTTCAAAATGTCTCACTTTCAATTTGATATGTTCTCTATATTCTACTCTGAATAAAAAAATTACATTTGAAACTTCCACTTCATTGCATTTGTATACACACACACACACACACACATCTATGTAAGTGTATTTGCATACATATGTATATACATATATGTTTATATTTAAATTGGTTACATTCTGATTGGCTGTCTAGTGACTCATTCAAAAACAATCCAGACTGAAATACCTCTTAAAGTTCAGTGTAAATGGATGGTGCTAAACTGCTGTAGGCTGAATAATGGGTAAACAGGTATATGTGTTAGTTTTCTACAAAATACAAAAACAGTGAATTAAAAATGGGCATTTTTGCAGCCTCATGAACATAAGTTAACTGACAGCTCATGAGTGACATGCATGTTTTGAAACTGTAATAGATTTTTCACAGATGTCTTATCTCAAAAAAGCAAGACATTAATTTTTTCCTTGCTGCCCTTTAACTGTTCAGGTTTGGTGGGTTTTATTTAGTTGTTAGAGTCTCAAACCCAAAAAATGAAGGTTAAATGATAACACAGAATCTACATTTGCTTGAGTGTGTTTGTGTGTATTTTCAAATAATTCATCCCCCTGTGAGCTCCTTTGTTTTCTGGTTTCTTTCAGGTTCTCTCAGATGGAGTGTGATGGTCACCTTGCCCAGTGTTTGTCAGAGATGAACACAGATGTTGTTTGGTGACTTTGAGACACGTCGCCTCAGGAGATCAAATGTGTAGCGCAGGTTAGGAAAAACTATCAATATGGTAATTTATTTTTATATACTGCAAAATAAACAGTCCAAAAGTTTGTAGACTGTGTGTTTCCTCACAAACCTCTGTTTGTAAAAAATATTGTACTGTGGTGGACAAAGCTAGACTGAAGAACAAACTTTTTTTTACATTTTGAAACATTTGAAGTTTCAGAATTTCACTGGTTTGGAAAAGTCTACATATTCAGTAGAATAAACTGACCTTATTTCAGTATTTGCAGAATATTTAGTATGTCATTGTCAAACTCACAACTAAATAGTGCAAAATTGTATTTTGTAAGATCTAGTTTAGTTTTAAGAGGTTTTTTCTGAAGTTTTTCTTCATTATTTTACAGGTGTTCTCAAAACAGTAACTATATTTCCTTTGTCGGATTTAAACAAATGCACATCCTTAATAAAAGCTTCCTAAAAAATCCATATAAATACCTGTGATTTTAATCTTTCAGTCCCATGCCCAGAAATCAGTTCACAGCAGGTACACAGTCATTAAAATCAACATTTACTGATTTACAGTTATTTAGTTTGTTCAACTTAACTTCATTAAACCAGAAACTCACTCTCTCTTCTCTCTTAATCCACTTTCAATACGCTCTCACATTACACACTCAACTGCATCTTTAATTTTTGAATAACTTATAAAACAAACACCAGCTATAAAAGATTCCTGTAGCACATGATGAAAGTAGAATTTTGTTTAGGAGTCTACAGAAAACAGCAGAAAACAGCTTTTGACATTTTTAGTATTTGGCAAGAGCCATTGTTCCATAATAACATTTCATATTAAAAAGAAAAAAACAAACAAACAAAACAATATATCTGGAGAGGATCTTAGGTTTTATTGCAATTTTTTGCGTTCTGATTCTGTAACTGGAGTGAATTGGATGCTGATTTTAATATAAGGATGCTAAAACTTTTTTTTTTTCCTTTTCACTTTGTAGAATAATTTACATATATGTACAGAGGTGTATTAAGTTAAGCTAATTCAACCGGCAGAAGAAAAAAAGAACAATCATGGTCCAACTAAACGATGGACTGAGGACTGTTAGACATGTCACACAGATTCTGTACGCTGGCTGGACGAAACATTGTAGGAGTGTTTATAAGACAGTCCATTATTTGGTCCTTTAATGAAATGTACTGAACGTTTGATCTTTTTAAAACAGATCCTTGGAATAGCTGTGCGAATGGAGGTCTAAAATGGTTGTATCACTCAGTAGGTTCGAGGTCCAGCATCGTGGGGAGATATTTATACTATATTATTTATAATGTTATTCGCATCATCCTCCTTTACCACTTGTAATGCTGGTTAATACCAAGTTTCCCACATAGTAAACTGTAAGCTGATGTAACGGGTGACCGCAAAAAATACACCATTATAGACAAAAGTATTGGGACGCCTGACCATTACACCAACAGAGGCTTTTATGATGTTGCATTCAAATACATAGATTTTAATATGGATTTTGTCCCTCGTTGCAGTTGTAACAGCTTCCACTCTTCCACTCAAATTATCCTCTGGAACATTTATGAGCTCGGGCACTAATTGTGGAACGAGAAGGGTGGGCTCCTAATCACCATTCCAGTTCATCCCAAAAGTGTTGCATGGGGTTGAGCTTGAAGTCGAAGTCAATTTCTTCCACACTGAACTCGTCCAGCCATGTCTTTATGGAGCTTGCTTGGTGTACTGGGACACAGTCATGGTGGAATAGAAAAAGTTCTTCCCTAAACTATGTCCACAATGTTGGAAGCATGGCATTGTCCAAAATGTCGTTATACTGAAGTATTAAGATTGTAAATAAAGGGTCTAGCCCAAACCCTGAAAACCAGGTGTCCCAATACTTTTGTGCACATAGTGCATGCTGTAAAAATTATGCATTAGGTGTATTTTATTAACTTTAGCATGAAGCACAATGAGATGTAAGCAACACAATGGATACTTTTGTCCACCTGCTTTTGGTCAGTAATTGTGTTGATATCTTTAATTCAGATGAAACACAATTGAATCAAATAAACGCATCACCTTTTCATTGTAGGTTAAAAATATATTAGATTGGATTTTTAACTGAATGACAAACTGTCCATTTCATTTACCATTATTAAAGGATGCAAGTCAGAAACTCTGCCATTCAAAAGGTTTCAGAAGTTGCCATTTGTAAATACAGCCCCAGTTTCTGTAAAAGTTTTATAACTTGTATGTATGCTAAATCCACTAACACACAAAGACAACACGAGACACCTCCTAAACCTGGGAAGGACCTGGTGCGATAAACCTCGTAAGACTGTTCAGTCATGTTAGGCAGGAACGTCAGCACACAGTGCTGGATTCTGGATCTATGGTTGGGTTCCCCTGATCTAACATGAAAAACTGAGTGGAAGCCTTTTGCCAATGTGTTTGGAAAATGGACTGAATGCTTTCTGGAATTATACACACGGGACACCTAGATTTATACAGTCTAAAAAAACGAATCCTTTTTTCGGCCGCTTTAAAATAATTCCCTGTTTTAAAGTCTAATGTAGACTGACTTAAACAGGACAGTCAGAGGATACATCACAAACCTCCATTAGCAGCACATAGTCTCCATTTGAACTATTAGGAACGCTTAGCACATTTATTTCCAGTCACTCCGTTTAGTCTGAAAATGCCATAGATCTTGTTCTGATTGGTCTAAAGTTGGAAAATATAGTACAGTTACAAATAGAACACATGGACAAAATCAAATTTCACTTCTATAGTGCAGAACATTTGGACGAAATCAAATGTAACATTTCAGGTGTCATCATTAATGGGTTCATTTTTTTATTTCTATTTATAAAAAATATTTACATGTTCCTCAAAAAGAAAAAAAAACTGCTTAGGCTTTAATATGGTCAGTTATTGTGAGCCAACAAAGAAATCGTTGTACTGAAAGACTTTCAAAAGCTAGGAGTCTTCAAACTTTTAATGGGCATTGTGTGTATCTTTCTTAAAAGTGTTTTTTCCTTCAAATAAAGCATCCATATCAGCACTGAATCCTGCTGTCTCCTTATCTCCCTGCCTGGTTATCTCCCACGCTGCCTTTTTGTAGTGAGCTGCATGCTAATCGCCGCACGCAGCACACACACGCACGCATACAGTGTTAATAAATCCCATTAGCCAGGCTCGCGATTTTCACTTCAGGTCAGATTTCATCAAAGGGCCTCTGCAGCCTGAAGGCGTTCTTACTTTTCTCTCTCCAAGAAAAACAGAAAAGAAAAGAGTCTTTCAAAACTTCTTAGAAAATGAAAGCGGATAAGAATAAAAAGTGGGTGTCGGTGTAATTAAGAAAGAGTTCTTATCATTACAATTGGTTAATTAATCAAACTGCAACGTGATTGGTGGTTCGGGCTGTTTAAAGAGAGACCTTGTTTCTCAGATTTTCAGATTTTGAAGTCAGCCCGAAAGACTGGTGTGCATAAATTGGTAAATTAAGTCTAAACTTTTTGCTTTTTAAAATCATAAAACCCACAATTTCTGTGTGCTAGCTTTCACAAAGTGGCACTAAACTAATGTGGTGAGGAAAGATGGCTGTTATGTGTTAATTGGCTTAGTCCTGTTTGTGTGTGTGTGTGTGTGTGTGTGTGTCTGTGTGTGTATTAGGGATGGCCATGGCTTTCCAAATAACAGGGCATTAACTCCAAGTGATCTGTAATGCACAAATAAGAGTGTGGTTGAGTGTTAGGTTGTAATATTTAAATAAGCATTTGATTATTTTACATTACGATGCATTTGTGCTTTGCTGTGCTGCGTATAAATTTGTTTGTGTCACTTTCTACCATGTAAATAAGTGTGAGTTGTGTATGAGTGGTTATAACTGAGCATGTAATGTAGTGCATAAATAAATGTTTGACTCTGTATGTTACTTTGTAATGCATTTGGCCAAATCCTGATATGCAGAATATGTATTAATAAGCATTTTAGTGTGTGTTGCATGGTAATGTGTAAATAACCATTTGATTCAGTGTTACGTTGTAAATGAGCGTCAGAGTTTGTATGTAGATCTGCAAAGAATGTAGCGATGCAGCTGACAATGCGTCTTACTCTAAATGGACAGTGTGTATGGAAATGTGAAACTACGTTTGTACAGAGTTAGCTATTCAGTATATCAGCTGGCAGTGAGTTAAACCATTCATTCATGTTCTGTAACTGTTTACCTTACTCGAGTTGCGGGTGACCGGAGCCTATCCTGTGGCCAGTGGGCGTGTGGCAGGGACTCACCCTCTGCAGGGCACACACACACCCCATTCACTCACATGTACAGTCAATTTAGATACCCCAAATTCCAATGCCATGCATGTCTTAGGACTGTGGGAGAAACCGGAGACCCTGGTGAAAACCCATCCCACCACGAGGACATACAGACCCCACACACCCAAGACCAGGACCCCCCAACCTGGAGGTGTGAGGCAACAGTACTACCCATTGCACCAACACGGGCCGTTAAATCACACACACCTAAAACAAAGAATAACCACTGATCACCCATGAGGTACAGATTAGCTCCTACACAAGCTGTTTGAACTAAATGAAAGCTTAATCCTGTTTTAAAAAAATCCAGATGTTTGAATAAGGTGTGTTCACATTTCTTGGACATTTGAATAGAAAAATGGTTAAAATGTCCATCCCTAATGTATGTGTGTGTGCACAATCCTCAGTTGTTTTTCCCCCCAGTAAAATGTCACTATTTCCAGTTTGTGGGTTCATCTGAGATTCTGTCACTATAAATACCCATGATTTAGCGTCCCATAATGCACAACACACAGTTAATGAGTCTCTACCGCTCCCTCTCCCTCTCCCTCTCTCATGAAGTTCCTATTCAGACGAAACCACTGTGAGTGTGTGTGTTTGCTGTCAGTTACACCACCCCCCAACTAGCCCCACATACTCTTTACATTTACATTGCACAGGGACCCACTGGAGGTAGGATTTGAACCCAGGACATCATGGTTCAGAGGAAACTATCCTACCCACTGAGCTACCTCCACCCCTCTTTAAAATGACCCATTTGAAAATGAACCCGAATTTGAAGGGAGAATTACGTACAGAAAGGACTGTAGTGGATGTTGGATTTTTGAGGCACTTCTTCCAAAAAGAAAAAAAGAAAAAAAATTCTTTAAAACAGCTGGAAATCTCTGTGGATGAGATCATGTTTACGACTTTAAAACGTGCCACTTTTGCATCAATAAACAATAAAAGGCATCAATAATTTTTTTTGACTGGCTACCTACATTATAATACAAGATTCAACCTAATTTTTTTCCCCTTAAACGTTGTACATTCTCTTTTTTTTTGCTGGAGGTCGCCTTCTCCTCGCACAAGTTTTGATTAAAAACAAATACAGTAGAAAAAGAAAAGTGCACATTAAATCGAGTTCTCAAGTAGAACCGTCATTTTTGTTTGTTTGTTTTTTTTTAGCTAGGGGTTGATGGAAAACATCTCCAAAAAATGACGAGCGCAGGCACAGAACGATGGAGCTGGGTTTTTGTCCCAGGCAACAAACAAACAAACAAACAAACGTGGGCTTCAGAATCATTGCAGATGATGCTGAGTGGAAGGAAGACAATCAGTGGCTGAATGTTTTGTTTGTTTTTTGTTTTGGGAATCTTTTGTTTTGGGTGAAATGTATCCAGTCAAAAACTTCTCGAGCTTTTGCCCAACGGTAACTTGAGATGTGTCAAAGACGTTTCCATAGCGACGCTGCCTGTAGTCCCAGATGCAGTTTTGGAAGGAACAGGAGGGAAAGTCCGATTCTTCCTCCCTCCTGACCGTGAACGAACCGTCAGAATGAAGCTCCTGCAGCCTCACCAGTCCTGTGCGGAATGAATAGGAGCTTGTTTTGTTTATTTATTTATGTTTCTATTTACCCTCCCTCTCATATGGATTCCTCGGTGGAGAGCAGTAGAGGGTTAATGTACTCGAATCCTTCAAATTCCGACTGGTCTATTCTCTTAATCACGTCCCTGAGGAGAGAACACAAGAAAGCACATGAGTTAGCATTTCCCCATTTCAATCAAGCACCAAACCAGTCAGTCACACCTTATCTATCTATGGAAGCTTGTTTTTATGAGTATGAAAAAAATATATATGTAAAAATTGTGACCTCAATATATTGCAAAAAGTAAAAAAAAAAAAAATTATACATTATACACACTCTCTTGGTGCAGAGGCAAGTATCCCACCCCCAAGACCACCACCATCCACTAACAGTAACATTTTCCTGCATTTGCTGGTACCAGCCTTTAATACCTATCCAGGCCCTGTGGGTTGGTTTCCTGGACAGGGATTAAGCCTAGTCCTGGAATAAGTAGTGTTGTGACTGGATATTTTCCATTAAAAAGGAAACGGTAGTCCAAGACTAGGATTAATCCCTGTCTGGGAAAACGATCTTGTATGTTTTGTTTAAACTACTGTTATGAGGTTGGAAAAGCTTTATAGAAAAAATCCTATTCAACCTAATATGGAGCTGTAGCACAAATACAAAAACAAATATCATTTGAAAAGATGTAGTCATGTAATCAAGACAATGCATGTAGACTAATTGTTGTTGCTAAACTGCCGGGTTAGGTATGGTGAGCAGACAAAACCTATTTGTTTCAATACATACAGGGCAGTACTCTGCTTTTTATAACCTTTCCTTCAAATATAATTGACATTTGGCTAAATTATGACAAAATTTGCATTTTATTTAATAACAGTTTTTAACAAATTAGCAAAACAAGGAAACACACAACAATGAGTATTGAGTATTTAATAACTATTAAAAAAAGATGGTATTGATTAAAAGTAAAAAAAAATCTTGGTTTCTGTTAATAACAAATGAGATGATTATGTTGTTACTAGCAATTACAGTGACACATACCCAGTACCCTGTATATGACTTGCATGCACTTCATTGCATTTGGTAGTCATTCTGGACTAAAAAGCGAAGTTTGCAGTCTTGATTAATGGTATAAGTAAATTTCCCTGCTGTTAACTCTGAAGCAGAGCAACAGATTCCTTCTGAAATCAAAAATACTAATAGGGAGTTTACACCCCCCACACTAGATTCTATAACACAAGAATTTGATTGCGTCCAGCTGCGAGAGGACTCCAACTCGTTCAAAAGTTACTGGAACTGTTTGGATGCTGGGCATTGGGTAAGGCGCTTTTGACCTGTGGCTGCTCCAGAGCATCCTGTTCTCTTTGAAATGCTTTCCTTTGAAGGTTATACAAGGTTTTACAAATAACCTTCCCCTGTGTCCACAAAATTGGAAGCATGGCGTTGTCCAAAATGTCTTGGTAAGCTAAAGCATTAAGATGGACCTTTACTATAAGAACAGGGTCGAGCCCCAACAGTTTTTGTCAGATCTTGGAGCACTTGGTGTGTATCTTAACACTGTATAGGACACATCATGACCTGTTTCCCCCTTAAGACCAGTGCACAAATAAACACACAGCCAGAGCTTCACCCAGAGCAGGAGCCTGTTCCTTATCCAAAGGGAATGGACCGTTTAGCCTCAGAGAGAGAAACCCCTGCTGCGAAAACACTACACCACAACTGGATCCCATTACACACCACCTCAAACATACACACGAGAGGTCTGTTATCCAGTCTGAGCTTGGTGGGGTCTGTCAAAATATTGTGTTTCCGCATCAGATTGAGATGATTTTGATTAAAACATCTAGGTAAAATTCCCTACAGTACTACAGTAAAAAAACTGAAGCAGATTGCATTTCAATGAGAAAACACGAAAATAGTATTTGTGGTTGTTGCTAGGTGGTTATTATGGTTTTACAGGTGAGGGTTAATGCAAAAACATTGATCAAAAAACAGGGGTACCAATACTAGACCAAAGAGTATGCAGTAGTATTTGTTTAGACAAATTTGACAATACACACACAATGAGGTTTAAAAATAGGCTCAAAAATGATGGGATGGAAAAAATAGACAAGAACAAAGGCGTGAGGCCATGAAATCAAAAAGGGTTGATTTACACTCATAAATTAACACTTTTGACTCATTGCGGGGTTTACCTCTCCTAACACCTTGACTGGAAGTCTGCAACATCTGACCCTCTCAGTGTGACGCGCTGAACAACTCGCATTCTAAGAGCATACGAGATCTGTCCTCTGCACTGCGGTATTTTCTGTGACCCTGTAGCAGCAGCTTGCAGAATGGCGCAAATTAAAATGGGCAAAATTCGCTGAATGGAGGTCTATGGGCAAAATTATTGCACTTAAATTATCAATACTCAGGTCCTGATTAAATGATCAGAAAACTGAATACACACACTACACTTTTTTTTACACGTTTTAACAGGTACTGGAAACTATCAAAAATTCTGCGCAAGCTTGGAGGAGAAGCAGGGCATTTTTTGGCTATAAACAAAGAATATTAACAATAAACATAAACCTTAAGAACAATTATTGCGGGCACAAACACCCACAAACACCCTACTGATAACGAATTTTGAAGCTTGCGGCTAATAAGACGTTGCGGCTAATGCATGTTTTTTTGATTCATGATGCCAAAAATATTTTGCCTCGTAACCAGATCTGGCGTCAGACACGGATTTGCGGATGGACCTTTGGGGAGGCGACACATTTTATAGGCTCGTTTCGGGTTGTTATTTTTTATGCACATCTGT
>JBBMFX010084041.1:0-10164 GCA_037832545.1 Rhabdalestes septentrionalis
CGGAGTCCCAGCGGTCGGCAATGGGGGTGGACCAGAGGGCGGCCGTGGACGAGGCTTTGGGGGTGCCCGCCCCTCGCAGCACGATCAGCACCAGCGCCCCTGTAGCGGTGCCTCTGAAAGGGGGTACGCATTCTTCAGCGACACAAACTACACTTGACAGGGTGCACACACCCACACAACACATATGAAGGCATTTCTTAATTTTCTTACACAACTCACACTGCATTAGTTCAGAAAAGAATAGCAGCCTGTGAATTTTTCACTCACACACACACACACTTCTGCAAACTGTACAAAGAGTGAATAGAAAAAGGGAATGTGGTCTTATTTTCCATTGTTCCATTGCTGCATATACCATTATGAATGAGCTACATCAGGGGTGGTAGACCTGTCCAGATAGGGCCGCTGTGGGTGCAGGTTTTTGTCCCAACCAAGCAGGAGGCACACCTGATTCCACCTCTGTCATCATTTGGTCTTGGTTTTCAGTTACTCAGGTGTGTCTTCTTTTTGGTTGGAACCAAATCCTGCACCCGTGGCCCTTTCTGGACACCCCTGAGCTACAGAATGTAACTAAGACTGGCCTTTCACACAGGCATGAATTGGCTATTAATTTTAATTAGCCATTCATGGCCGATGTGGAACGGTGGGAGATGTTAGCAAATGTATTTTACGTCAGCAGTTATTGACGAATTGGAATTTACCAGTTGAAATAACCCCTAAGTATATAATTTCCCAAATTTTGGTGTCTTTTCCAAACATGAAGTGAGTAAGTACAATGTTGTGACTTTTTGAACCCTCCCATCACAAGGTACTGACTAGTGAATCACAAAGGGGTCTTGCATTGACCTTATTCACTGAAACTTTTGTCTGCTCTCTATTCTCCTAAATTGTCAGAGGAGATTCTGAGCAGAGAATGAGAAACCAAACCATACACTGCAGAGACGAGTAGAAAACATGCTATGATTTTTATATTACGTTTATGTTTTAACTTTATTATATATATTTTAAGACTAATGGCATGAAAATTACCGAACCGATGCTAAATTCAACTTGAATTTCAGGTGGAAAAGCCTCAAAAGTCTTGAGATGTTAGAAATTGTAATGAGCTCTCTATGGGTTGATGTTTATTTACTGAATGATTGAACTGTTTAACCAGATTTTTGCCTAAAAACTTCAACAGCATGGGCACATTTTGTTACGGGTTGTTTGTCTTGTGTTTCCATTCTAGGAGCTCCACAGGAGCAGTGTGTGTTGTGGGTTGCATTGCTTCCGGCTGCGCTGCTGTTGCTGGGTTTTATCATCTGAGGAGGGCGATGCCTGGGAATATTTATCTCCTATACCTGCCTTAGAATCTGCCATAGACCTCACTGCTGATGCAATAATAGGCTATTTTATTTTAGCTCAGCTCAAACGGGCCCATTCCAAAAACACTACAGCAGGGGTTTATCCACCACGGTTTCAATCCAGCAATAAATAGTAAAAGAAGAAAACAGAAACGCTAGCATGTGTTCCACAGTATAGTTCACATTAACAAGAATATGGACTACAGGTCGCCTAACAGGTCGAGACAAACCGGGCCCAATGTGCCCCAGCTAGTGAGGCAGTTTATTTGGAAATAGCGATTATTTCAAATGGAGAATATATATTTATTATATTTTAGCGATAGAAAAAATGTGTCTATTCTTCTCAAAATAGTGAATGAGGTACAATGAGAGCATAAATAGTCTCTTTTAAAGAAAAAAATCAGACGGTGATGAACTAAGACGAACCCCATGTTGCCAAGACGGGACACGTCACTCTGTCTCAGTGGAGGTACTTATTAATGTTTGCAGGATGAATGTAAACCGACTGTTGTGGTTACTGATAAACAATCTCCGTTCTGATTGCCTGAGCTCCCCCAATAGGAAGGTAGATGTAAATGCAATGTTTTTTGGCAATCATGTGACCGACTCAATGCTGGCTGTTTTTGCTGTACATGTACGGACTTGTAGATCCGTGTTTACACGCTTCAGTCTTCTATTTAAATAATGGTAATCCATGATATGTGTCCCTTAATATTCATACACATTCATAAGTACATCTGGCGATGAGAAGCTCTAAACCTTCTTTAGAAGACACGGCCCATTTGGTGTTTTTGGTGACATTAATGAATGGTTAATTACTGGTAAAGCTATTGTTTTGAATTCTATGTTCAGATGATGCTTAGAAATGTACACTAAGTTTGTGATGCTGGATATATAAAGAATGAATAATCTTGCAATAAAAGCTCAATACCGCCGTCCTCCGCCCCTGAGAATGATCTTATTACACCTTTACATCTGGAATGACCAGCCATGAATGATGTTAGTAAGAAAGAGAGGTGATGTTTGATATTTCTTCATTAATCTTTCTTTTATTTACAAACATCTGATTGGAAAATCCCTGTTTCATGGTGATAAAAATGCAGTAAAAGTTTTAATCAGGGTATTTTAGAAGCATTCAAAGTGGACACTGTGTTAGATCGGAGTCAGCCTTCATCAAATGACCTTCCTCAGGGGGACTTTAAAGTCAGGGACCACCCAAATAACTATGTTACATTAGTAGTTTCAAGCATGTGGCGTGCTGCCCCCTAGTGGCACTGCGAGAGAACTGTTTTGTTTTTCCACAATATACAGACTTTTAAGCAAACACAATCTTAAATATGACAAACATAATAGTTTTGATTATTTGTAAAAGAAAAGCACATTTAGAAGCAAGCCCATTGGTGGACTGGCTGATGTCATTGGCATAGCTGTTAACAAAGGTGAGTATAAAACCCTTTTTGTTAATGTTAGGGAATTCATCCACCAATGATGAACGACTACAGATATGTGGATTTGTTTAGGGGATGTTTATTAGACTGCCTACACCATCTGTCTCCAGTATCTGCCTGGGGCTTCAACCATCCAGTTAGAGGAAAAGCAATAGTCAACCGCATTAACACACATATTAAGACAACTATATTTTGAATATTCACCCACATACTTAAATATAAAGCCTAAAAATCTTTGGGTACAGACCTTGATCAGCCTCTTCCCTAACCAGTGGTTCTCCGACTTTTCATCAGGGAACCCCAGATGGCCCACATAGCTAACTTTGAAAATGAGGACCACTTGAGCCTCCCTCCTCTGGATTCAGACAGTGTTGGATCCCAGAGAACCTCTTTTATTCAGCGGCTTTTAGGAGCCACAAACACTCACCAGTCCGTTATACATTAAAACTGTCAGGAAAAAGAAGGCAACCAGGTTAGCATCTCATTTCCTTGAACTAAAATTAAAGCTCTTGATCAGAACTGTAATGAGAGACACAGAAACCACTGAAACCAGTAATTCCACGCCCAGTCCTCCAGACGCCTGTGGAAGGTGGTAGGGCAAAACTGGCCTTTGCCACTCTCATATCGTTGAAGACTCTGCAATATGCAAATTACAGGTTAATTTTACTAATCACAGCTATACATTCGCCTACATGTGATCCAGCAGTTCACATAAAATGACCACATGCAATTCAACTGACCCAATAAAAACAAACTGAAACAGGAAACAAACTTATAGAGGCTTTCCCACCTGTACTATTTCTATTCACTCAGTATACAGAAAAAATATAAAATGTGTCAAAGCTTGTTTAAATATATTTATATACACACACAAATACAAATATATATAATGTATATCTGTGTGTGTATATTTTATTATATTATATTCAACCCTTATGCTGCCCTACCACACTGGTGTTCCTCTTGGTTCAGACGTGCTGGAGACTGGAAATGTGAATGGTTCAGAAGGACTGGTTGGGGAAAGTGACTGAAAACTTAGATTTAAAACTCCACTGAAGGCATCTGAGTGTTTACAGCTGAGGCTCAGTAAGTGCACTGGTTTTAGGGCTAAAGAAGGTCTACGTGTAAACTGTCCCAACACCGGAACACGCTCCAGAACTCCTCAGGGTGTGTTTAGCAGAAGTCTGTCTCTCGGACGTCCGCAAGCCTGCAGACCTCGAGAAGCGGCGCTGCTGTTGCACGTCCTGGGAGTGTTTAAGGCACACAAGAACATTATTCAATATAAAGTGATGGTCTGGCAAAGTTATTTGCATATTTACATTTTTTTTTCCATTTCACCTCTCACCCCGAATGCAGCTGATGATCACTTCTTTCATTTCACAGGTGCTATGAGGCTAATGTACATTAAAGGTGCTGTACTTAGTTAATTTAACTGATTGTTACAATCTTAACTATTACTAATTTATTTACTTTTTCTTTGATTATTAGTTTTGGTGTGTCTCACTTGATACATGTTCATTCTACTTTGTCTTTTGAAGGGGTAAAGCACTGTAAAAAGAATAATGAAAAAGTGCTTAGTAAAATACTACTTCTAGTAATTGCAATAATAACAGCTCAACAAAATGCTAACTAGTGGTGATGAGCCTTCGTTACTTGTTAGCTACGTTAGCCTTGGCCAGTCGACTCCATTTGGGGTGAGAGGAAGACCATGCAACATTCATTTTTTGCCAAACTATCGCTTTAACACAAGCTCAGTAGGACTTCACATTATTTTTCCAGTTTCGCAGGCTTCCTTTCTCCGTTTCCGCCTCAGGCCGGCTTGTCCGTCTTGTAGGTGGTGAGGAAGGCCATGCCGTGAGTCCGGATGTGAGTGCTGAGGTCGGCGGCCTTGCTGAAGTGCCGTCCGCACACCTTGCAGGCCAGCCTGCCCTCTCCCTCCTCTGCCTGAGACGGGGAGCCCGGGGAGGGTCCCGAGGGGTCAGGGGTCTCGCTGCGGTGCCGACTCTCTCCACGGCCGGCGAGCGCCAGAGCACGCTCTGTTTCACGCATGCGGTGGCTGATGAAGCGATGGCGGTTGAGAGAGGACCTCGACGCAAAACACGCCCCACACAGCTGACACTGCAAGGCCCCGCCCCCTTCGCCACGGTGACTCTGAATATGCTGCATGAACACCTCCCTATCCTCCGACGTGAAGCCGCACGGCGCGCAGCGGAAACCCTCCCCTTCCCGGCCCCCGCCGGCCCGGGACTGCCGGCCCTCGTCCTCCTCCGCAGAGCCCGCGGTCACGGCGCTGAGGGCGCCGTCCTGCTCGGAGGAGCTGTCAGCAGTGTCGGCGAAGCGAGGAATCGCCTGAAGAGACGCAAGACACAAAAAACACATTTTTAAAGATATTTCATACCAAGCTGTGACAAACCACTAGTTTGTACCTACACAAGCTGGCCTGTTAACCAGAAACACCTACTGTAAATGTACACCACCCAGATTATACCGGGTAAACAGTGGTCCTGTGGTGGTCTGTTACCACTGACTGATGGATGCGGGAGCAGTCGATGAATTGTGAAATAAATGGGCTGCAGTTTAACTCTACACCTACAGACTGTATCTCTAATAACCAGCAACCGACTGGGTACATTCAGTCATGTAAGGCCTGGGGTGGGGGAGAAATTTACATCAACAACCCAGAATCTAGGCTTATGGTGCATTCCATTTGAACTGGGAAGCAGGAAGTTTTTAGTAGGTAGTTTTAACCAGAAAACCTCAGAAAGGACCTGCTCTAAACTTGACTCATTAAGAATTTAGCTTGAAACTTCCGCTTGGACTGTTTTGTTTTCAGCTGCTGTATTTTAAGTATCACCCTGAACCGGAGGAGCATTGGCCACAGTGCCCTCTAGTGGATGTTTTTGTCCAAGACCATGTGAGTATAAAAATCCATTTTGTTATATGTATGAGCTCTGACCTGCCTCTGAGTGTTTGCTCCTCTTTTTTCTCTGTGTTGAACTTGCATGTGTTTCTCCAAGACCAGCTTGCTGCTAAAAGTCTTTTTGCCCTCAGGGCACAACCTGAAGGTACAAACAGAACAACAAAATGTAAATTGATCACCACTGATTTCAACCTTCATCTTTAAAAGCTGCTGAGGACTCGACCAAACTCACGAGCACTTTAAAGATCTTTTGATGCCTTTGTGCTTGACCCGCATGTGCCGTCTCATACTGGAGGAGGACGAGAAGGAGCCTTCACAGAGCGTGCAGGGAAACTTCTTCAGCTCCTGTGGAACATTCAGCACAAAAGCAGTTACAACTTTGGCTTGTGATCAGTCTCAACAAGCAATTAGTGTTTAAGGAGAAAACATGATTGTTGAACTCTCCTCCTGCCTGTGCACTGCACCTTTTTCTGCTGCTGTATTTTAGGGACTGTCTTGTCAAGTCGTGCCCACACTGCCCATTAGAGGTTTCAGTAAATTTAGCTACTTTTATTTTGTAGCATCCAAATGCTTAAACTCCACATATAAAATTACATGTTTTATTGACTGTCTAAGTCACAAAACCTGCTGACTTCACATCCAGAGAACACTCTTTAACAAGGCAATTTTTCTTTCTATAAATATTGTTGATTCAATTGTGTATGGCAGCATGGCGAATAACCTATTTAAAGTAATCAGTGAGGAATGCCCTGCTACTGACTACAGCTGTATTGTGAAGGGTTGCGGACCTTTCTGTGCTGTTTGGCCACGTGGGCGATATAGCAGTCTTTGTCGGTGTAGCGTGTCTGACATTCGGAGCAGCTCCAGAATTGGACACCGGGAGCCATGGAGCTTCCATTTTCTCCTGGATCTCCCTCTCTTTCTCCATCCTCCTCTTCTTCTTCTCTCCTCCATTCCTCACCGTCAGAGCTCTCCATCTTCACCAAGCTTTTCTGAGCGGACATGTCGCTCAGGTGAACCTCTGAGTTTCTGTGAGAAGTCTGAAGACACAAAGAGGGATATTTTTACTTACATCAACGGAATTTTTTTTTTGTCCTGTCTGAAATATCGTCAATGCCAGTGTAATGATACTGGAGTCACATAATTCTGATTTAGTGTTAGTGGCACTGATGAATTTCTAAATATCTACAAGTACACTCCCACCCCAGCTGTGGCCACAGGAGAGAAAATAGGCATAGTAAAGCGTAGTAAATAATAGCTAACAATTCTCTAGTTAACTGTATATGACTGAAGGGATTCTCCAGTCACTCACTCTGCATCCATCATCCCAGGGCCAATAATAAGGCCATTAATAAAACTAAGCAACGGGCCATGAGTCCTATTAAAAGTCTCTAGAGATCCACTCAGAGAGAAGCACAGCTTTTCCAGTTGGGCACAATGTGGTGGAAGAAATTACAGACGGTACAGAGGTGAGTGTGTTATGTGTTATGAGAAAAACGGGTCTGCATGTGGAACTGTGTTAAGGGACCGCTCAATTGTCGCCAGTGGACTTTATGGGGAACCTTAGACTGCAGAAGGCAATACTTTTTTATTGTGTAAAGATTTTAAGATGCATGGATTAATAGAAATGGCATAAAATTATTTGTAACAGGAATGGCTTAGATTCTGATTACTATTAGTGATGTAATGTGGTCAGTAATATTAGCTAATTGCCATGTCGCTTACAGTGTGACTGCCTGTCCTCAGGTAGAGGCTATAGTTTGGACTACGGAACTCGAATGTGGAGGGAAAGCTACTGTTAGACTGTTTTGCTGCTTCAGAATTCACATCAGGATGTTAAACTGAACATTATGCTTCAGTGGACGTCAGCCTTATACATGTATTTGATCCACATTTTTGTTTGTTTTTTGAAAACTCTCTCAGATATCAGTCTGCCCTTTGAAAAGATCAGTATTCTAGAAATACTGAGCGCAACTTTCTATACGCAGACAAGCATTTCGCGATGCAATTCATCATGCTATAGACAAATATCACCACGCTGCAAGGTGCTCAATGGAACGCCGTCTCATTTACTCTCATCTTTAACCCATACAGGATTGACTCTGCAAATAAGGGAATTAAATTTTGCCGTACCTTCACGTGTGTCAACAGTGACGTCCTCTGTGTGAACAGCTTGTTGCAGTCCGGACATTTAAACACATGAACCTTCTGCTTCGCTAAGTGAGTGTCAAAATGCATGTTGAGCAGGGCTTTCTGGGTAAAAACAGTCTGGCATAACACACATTTATAGATCTCCCTGTATAAAAGAGGAAAAAAGACAAATGTGAGCCTCCCAACAGAAAACATCCATAGCATCATTCAGACAAACAGATCTGTACCCACTTAGGCTGCTTGGCCGTGTCTGTGAGCTCCGAGTGCTGGGTGGTACAGTGAGCCTCGGTGCTGGGGGCCGATTTGAAGGCCATGGGGCAGGCGGGGCATTTATGGAAGATTTCACAGTGGGCTGTCTGCATGTGAGTCTTCACTGCATTCAGACTGCTCACACCCCCAAACACCAGCTGACAACAGGGACACCTGTGGACGGAGACGTGAACGAACACCAGCACTGAAAAACCATATGGATGGAGATGGCAGATGATGTGGAGGCTAAAATGAGTTGTTTTGTCTACAACAAGAGTAAGTGGCCAGAATCCATCATTATTTACTGAGCTCCAGCACAGCTACTGATCCTCAAAAGCAACTGCTGGCTATGCACACTTAGGCAGGGAAAATCACCAAACTGTGATGGACTCCAGGCCTCTAGGCTTCCTCACTGCTGGTCTACAGCATGGATCTGTCTTTCTGACCTCTGGTAAGACTACTAAGACTATCTGTGGTAGCATCAGTAGGAAGCAGACTTGTCAAATGACTGCAGCGGCATCAGAAGCATTTTTAATGTGAGTGGGATGCCTGGGGGTGGAGTTTGGGCATGGGGGCAGAGTTTGGGTTTGGTTGGGTGCGGGATTGCCGGTCTTGTCCTTTTAGGGGGTGAGGGTGTTTGGAAACCCCTGTTGAATCTTGAATCTTTAATGAAAGAATCCACTCCACTTAATCGATAGGAGAACACACACCACTGGAAATCCGCTCCGGGTTTTCCTCCAACTCACCGCATGGAAGTGAAGTGTATCATCGGTGCATAGACAGGCTTTTCGAATTTCCAGTGATGTGTATATTCTTCTACTGATTTAGTGGATTGGAATCTTTTGCGAAAGATTCAAGATTCAACGGCGCTGGGTGAACTAATTATTTATGTTAAATGTGGGGTGGAGTGTCCAAACGAATAGTTATGAAATGTGAGGGGGAAGGCGAGGACGCCCATGGTCAAATGTAATTAATCTTTTAAAATCCAAACAGATTAGTACTGCAGCCCAAGTATTGTGATAATGGTGTATGATAGACCCTCTGGTGATTGCTGGCCCCGTACCTGTATCCGAGCTGGCGCGTGTAGTGCAGGCAGGCCTGCTGCACGTGTGCGTTTACGTTGTGGGGCCGGAAGACGAGGCCACATTCTGGACAGACGAGAGGGGTCAGTTTCTGGTGAAGTCGCCGGTGAGCTGCCGCACTGCAGGAGTTCCCCAGAAGCATCGGAGGAGAACACTGCACACAGGTCTGTATGCACACACAAACGCACGCATGGGTGACTTCATTCCTTGATGTTGGCTTGGGAGCAAAAAAATTTATAAATCACAAAGCAGCATCATTCTGCACACACACACATTCCACACACACTCACTGTGTCTGAACCGCTCGGATCAAGTTCCTGGAAGTGAGCCGCAAGACCCTCTGTGGAGCTGACCTGATTTTTACACTCCGGGCACCTGCAGCACAATCAGCACGTCAACACAACATCAAGAAAATGAAAAACAGCTTAATCCTGACTATGGAAGAGTTTTAGAAAGAGTCAGGGTAATTAGGGCTTAATCCTGACTATGGAAGAGTTTTAGAAAGAGTCGGGGTAATTAGGGCTTAATCCTGAATATGGAAGAGTTTTAGAAAGAGTAGGGGGTGGGGGTGGGGGGGGGGTTAACTGTAGAAAAGAAGTGGGTCCAGGATAAGTGGGTCCAGAGCTCTGCATCACTCTTGAGGAAAAAATTTGGTCACGCCGCATTTTGATTTATGTTTTGCATTCATTTAGACTAATAAATGCATTCATTTTGTTAATTAATTAGTCTTAATCTACTGTGTTCAATTTGTGAGTTTCAGTAAAAGGTCACACAACAGATAAGAAGTTCATGCACAGTTACGCACAACTGGATGAATCCAGGCAATTACGTCACACACTTACAGTTCAAACTTAAGGTGCGCATTTTGTTACTGCATAATCATAATTAGTGATTCTCCGATCGATCGGCGGACGATCGGTATCGGCCGATAATCAGACTTTATGACTCGATCGGGACTCGTTAAACTCGCC
>JBBMFX010084063.1:0-10163 GCA_037832545.1 Rhabdalestes septentrionalis
GGTATCGGCAGATACCCTGAGCCCAAGTATCGGAATCGGTATCGGGAGGGGAAAAATGGTATCGGAACATCTCTAGTCAAAAGTTTTAGAACACCCCAGTATTTCACACTTTTTAAAATTTAAATTCAAACAGTTCAGTGAATATCAGGAAAGGGTACGAAGGACAGTCTTGAACTGCGAGAGGTTAAAAATGGTAAGGTTACCCAGAACTGTGAGATAATTCTGTAGCACCATGCGGTATCCTCTAGTGTGTGCTTAGTGGTTGCGTTCGTCCTACAGCAAGATAGTCACCCAAAATATAAGTCCAAGCTATGCCAGAACTACCTTAGAAAAAAGAACAGGATAGTAAGATGGAAAATATGGAGAGACCAGAAATATCAAAGAAGTATCCAGACTTTAAACCAATCTAGCTGCTTTAAGATGTACTGCTTTGGGATGAGCTAAAAAGCAAAGCAACCTATAAGTGCCATGCCAGGAATTTCTGCAACATAGTTGGGAAGAACTCTCTGTAGAATGAACAACAAGTAAAAGGATTTCCATATTAAAGCAAGTTATAAGGAACTCACAGAGCCTCTTGTGTCCAGATTCTGACAAATCACCACCCAGCAAACATCAGACAGTTCAGGAAACAGAGTTCCAAATCCTATAGCAGTTTTATAGAGCTAATTTCTAAACCTTGTTACAAAGGCATGGTTCAAATGTTATTATTTGAAGGGACACCCAAGGTGGCCCCAAAATCTGTCTTAAGAAGCTCACTCTTCATTTCATCCCACAAGCTGCACAAAACAATTTGTAGACTGTGGGAGCTTTAATGCATTGTTCGGTAGTGCTGCTTCCTCCTAACATTGGAGCCTAAATATAATGAGAGAATATTAACACAAACATAAACCAATATGTTTTTCATTTGGAAGCATACTTTTATACCTTAACTAGGATTTGAACAATTTAACTAGCTCTTTCATACTTGAACTGGCACTTTGTTACTATGTGAAGTACTTCCACACTTTAACGATTAATTGTAATATGTAAATTGGTAGATACATACTTAATCCAATACTTATTGCTTTACTAAAATATTGCTTGGATATTAAAGCATAGTAAAATTAGTGTAGTACTTTAATTATTTAACAAATACTGTTATTTAATGAGTATAGTTTTTAAAAGCAGCTTGATGTTTAACAGTTCAGTTTGACACTAATTAGAAATGTAATACACAAACTAGTACTTTAACAATTTAACTAGAAATACTTAAATACTGTAACTATTACTTGAACCATTCAACTGGCACTTTATTTATACTTACTATTTTATTACTAAAATAATTACATGATCTGTTTGCATTACTGTAATATATTTAAAATGATTTAATACATGAACTACTTTACCTTCCAACACACACCTGACCCAACTCGGTAGTTCGTTAACGACCCCAGAGGGGGGACAAAGATGTGCCCTACAAGAGCACTACTTTCTATAAACTGTTTTGCTCCCTAGATTCCAGGTAATTATTTAATCGTGTAGACACATCACCAAATAAACTCCCCCATAACTCCATTCCCTGCGCCCCGCAATCCCCCTTCCCCTTCCCAACGGTAACTCACCGAGCGCGGCGTGAGCCGACTTGTACGCCTTCTCGTTGGTGCACACTCCCTTGCCGTGAAGCAGCGCGTGCAGTGGCTTCTCCTCGCCGGCGCGCGGCAAGCAGCGCAGACCGCGACTGCACTTGCCGGTGTAGACCCCGCATGCGTGGTTTTCGGCGAGCGCGCACGTCGTGCAGCAGCCGCAGCCGGGCTCCTTCACTACTTGGCAGCCCACGGGCACGGGCGGACATATGGAAAGCGCTTTGTGATCGCACGGCTCGCACGGTACGTATGAGGCCAGTAGCAGAAGGCAGCGGGGAGCGCCGCACGACAGAGCAAGCGCCAGCCACGCGCACAGGCGCACTAGCATGATCCCTGCACCGCAAAGCAGGGGTAACACTTACGCAGCAGCAGCTAGAAGGGTTACACGGATCCAGTGCCGATGTGGGATGCGCCGGATGATGAGACTTTGACAAAACAAATGTACTAGCCTTCAGGTCCTCTTCTCACATCTGAGCTAAAAAGTCAGCGGTTCGAAACGGCGAGTGCGCGCTCCTTTTGTATTTTTTTTCCGTTTCTACCACAGACAGCTACAGAGTACGGCCTCTTTTTCCACTCCGGAATTTTCTCGAGCACGCAGATGTACACGGGCTCTAGGAAAGTGTCACCAAAAGAAGTGGCGCACCGAGCACATGTTAAGAATTGGAGGGGAGGGGGCGGGGAGGGGAGGCTAGGCTTCCCTATACGTTTAAATCTCCCGAGTCATAGGGCGGAACTTCCAATGCACCACTGCATTCTGATACACATAACGCTGTGCATTTAATCTGTCTTACACACCGAGTTATTGATTATAAATAGCTTATAAATTTAGCAAGGAATGGAGAAGTAAACCTACACGCAGCATTTAGGCTGGAGAGTGTTGCCAGGAATGAGGACATGTTTGAGCATTTTTCAGTATGAAGTTTTAATGAACTTAATCGCATGTAATGTAAATCCAGGTTAAAATTTCTACTTAAATTATTAAACTGTTTAGATGTTCATTATATTTGATAAAAGTCCTAAACAGTCAGACGTTTCATTTGCAAGAATGTTTCCCTTGACAAAGTTTTTACAGGATTAAAATGGGTTCTTCTTTGATATCGTTTAGGCTGTTCAGGTGGTCATTTAGTGGAGCATGGCCCCAACAATCATGCCCCAATAATGCACCGCTATATACTGTCTAACTATCAGTCTTAAATATTCATTCAAATGGATGTTGTGGTTGTTTGATACCATTGAAATAGAATAATAAGATTTTGTTGTAGGGTTTGGGCATCACTCGCTCCTTATGGCAGTTTTAATAGTGTGCTCCCTAGTAATAGATGGATCAGTTTTATCAGTTAATATTAATATCACAGAGTTCAGTGGCCAGTTGGATGGGCTTCTTAAAGGAGGAGGTAAACATCAGAAATAGGGATATTTCTTTTTCCATGGATAGACAACAATTATCTTTTTCCATTGATTGACAGCAAAAAAATCTTCAGCTGAACGCCACAGTTAATTTGAGCTGAGAAGGTTAATTTATAAAGATACAAATATCAGCTGCAGTGTTTAGTTTATGTTAAACTCATAAAAGTGGTATTGAAACTTAAACGAAAAGTTTTTGGTTTGAAGAACCTCACCTCAAGTCATCGCTCTGTGATAATTATTACCCTAGAATAATCTTTCATCTTATTGTTTTCTGGTGCTCAAAAGCAACAGTAGTAATTATGTGGTAATTTCTCCATCTCATGATGTGACTTGTCTGTGACATATAATTTCTTGTGATGAAACCAAGTGGGTGGGAGCCATGTTTTTTCCACACGTCTGCAGCTGGCCATGAGGTCCTGTAAACCAGGGCCATGTGGTGTATTGGCTAGGAAATGGAGAGCACCGAGACAGACAGGAAGAGCAGCGAGACAGACAGGAAGATTTGGAACTGATAAATATATGCCCTTTACGAGACCAGAGGAAGTGTTTATGTACACCATAATCTTCGGCCTCAGATTTATAATGTAAAGGGTCCATATCTTACTTTTTCACTCTTGTGCTCTAGTGATTTTTTTATAGTCACATCAAAATGCTATCTAAATGTTTTCAATTCAGAGTGCGTCACCCTTATGCTATGAGGACAAAGGCACTTGCCTTTGTGATTCCTTCATATGATTAAATGATTGTTTAGCTCTCAGAAACCAAGAGAAGCATCCAGGGGTAAGCCTAAGAGGTGTATGTATCTGGCAGACAGGGCTAGCCAATGATATTAAGGCTTAGAACAACACGGATATTTCGCTTTAATTAGGATCCCTAAGAGTATCACATCTGCTCTAAAAAAATTTACTGTGAGGCTTGGATGCAGGGAACAATTTTGGATGCAGCTAAATTGCAAATTTCCTCAATATCTGAGGGGGTGAGGCCAGATATTTTAGGGCTTAGGTTTCCTTTGTACCTTTCTTGTGTCAGCAAGAACACATGTATACTTAATGTATAGCAGCCTAATAAGATCCAGCCATATTAACCAAAACAAAAGGTCTACCATTTCCCTTTTAACTGGGTCTTCCCATAACAGCCTCTTGCCATTGATGAGGAATTCATGAAACCACTCCTGAGACTTCTCTGTAGAGAGTACATATAGAATCAACAAAATACGTAATTTGACCAGGGCATTTGACCCAAACATTTGCACTTGAAAGTATTTGTGTGTGTGTGTGTGTGTGTGTGTGTGTGTGTGTGTTTGTGTGTGTGTGTGTGTATACAATAAGAATGTTGTATAGAAGCCTAACCTTAACCAAAAAGAAACCAGTTCAGATTCGAAAATTTATGTAGCCTTTATTAACAAAATAAAGTAATTTACATATTCACTGTACACTGCATATTATGCCTGTTTTTGATTATGCCTGGTTCAAAGATTTTTTTGTCCTGAAAATGTATGAAAACACGCACACTTACACACAGGCACCCACACACACTGTAAACAGGACGTCTGAAACACAATCCTGCTTTTAAATTGGTTTAACTGTATGAAAACCACAGCGGGTCTCAAGGGAAACCTGACTTCAGTGGGTCTTCGGTTGCTTTTTTGTCTTTTTCTTAGCAGCTCTTGCCCATTGGGAGATGTTACAATAATGTTGTCTGGGTCATCCTGTCAGCGCCAGTTATGAAAGACTAAAAAGAAGTTAGAGATGAAATGTTAAAGTTGACAGGGCCAAGCAGTTATTCTCAGACTTCAGGCCAACCAGTCTTACAAGTTTCATGGCGAAACTGAACACCAAAAACAAAGGAAAACATTAATGAACAACCCCACACCCAACATCACCAGCACCAAATTTAAACTAAACCTGTGTGCCTCATACTGGGCTGCACAGAATGACAGAATAAAAAAAAAATATTGTGTTGATTATCTGTGTCTGAAAGATCTCTTATTTCGCAAAATGTCTTGTCTCAAAATTTGCTCACGAGCTAGCAAAAATAAGTAAAAACCAAATGTCTTTGGGGAGCTTTTTCATATTTATACACACTTTGTTAGTTGTATCTGTCATGGTTTAATATTGTTTAACATTAAACTAATACATGGCGCAAAAACATTGAGGACCGCTGGGCTAGAAGATGCAGCACACCCAGGAGCATTCTGAAACAGCAGAACAATGCACCTTCACGTAGGTCCAAACTCACATAGCCTCTTACTAGGGCTGCCCCCGACTAAAGATATTAATATAATAACTTGCGTGTATACAAGGAAAGGTACAGTCCAATGGTACTTTTCCACTGCCTGGTACCCGGTGCTATTCTTGTGGGTGGTTTTCCACTGACTGGTACCGGCTCGGCTCTACCGTGTTACGTTTCCACTACAACTGATTGCGTAGTGACCGAGACGCAGCTCGAGCGGAACTGAGGTAAAAAACATGAGGTTAAAAAATGGATATAATTACAGTCGTTAGAATGGATTAAAATCAGAGGGATATTATTTCTTATTCTTGGTTTGTGATTGTTTGCCACAAAATGAAACAGTTGTCTCCAGACGAGGCTTAAAGAAGCACGGCAGCGGACTGCCCAGAAAAAACACTGTAATGCAATGACAGCAACCACCAATCAGTATCCTCCAATGTGTACACATCATTATATGGTGCTTTTCCACTGCCTGGTAGCGGCAGTTTCATTTTGATTGCGCTAATATCATGCTTTAGCATTTTCTGTCATATGGAAGTGAGTGCACTTTAGTATACCTCGAGGCACCAGATCGCGTTGTTCTCGCATTGCTTTGATGTCATACACTGACTGCGCAGCCCCTGATTGCGTAACTTCATGTGATTTTTTTTTCGACTAACCGACTAATGAAAATGTATTCGACCAAGCCTTCTTCATAACGACTAACATTTAGTCGAATATTTGGGGGCAGCCCTACCTGTTACCATCACAGAGGAAGGAGTGGCTCTTTTTAATAATGAGCAAATATTGAATTCAGCCATAAAACAAAGGCACCCATTAGCCAACAAGGCAATTTCACCCCCCACACCCTAATAAACTCTGCTTGGTGGTTTAGTGTGGCACTATGGGTATAGTGTTTCATGAAATGCTGACAAATTAACAGGTTAAATTATTTAGCTTGTGTGGATTGAGTATTATTTTTGTGCTAGTAAAATGACAGTGAGCTATATATATTAACTAGAAAAAACTGGATGATTTGTGAAAAAAATTCACTTCCCCTTGAAATTATCTTGGGTATATTTTAAAAGTATGAGCCAATACGATCCAAGGGCTGTGGCAGAAAAATTATAATTATAATGTTCCTATGTCAAGAAAATGTAACATCGCTTACAGTTAAGAAAAAACTATTATCCAGCTAGCGGCAACTGTTCACCAATGCTCCCTTGATTTTTGCACCACCTCAGCGAAAAAAATAGTCAGAAGTCCTGTGCAACTGCTGTTTTATAATAAATGTATCAGAAAACATGCTAGCTAGCATTTTGGCGCAGTAGGAAATGTGTTTGGAGTCTAAACAACTGTACTGGAGGTGTGTAGATCTAGAAACTATGTGCTACCGCTGAGAGGCAAGCATTTAGTCTGATAAACACCAAAAAAAAGGAAAAATAAGTAAATAAATAAACAAACCAAGATTTATTACACCACAGAAGCGAATGGTTTCCTGAATGAAATTTTGAACATTTTAAATCACCTAATTTATTGTATATTAGCTGCAGCCTTGCTCTAAATTAATTCTCAGGATTGGAACAAAATATGACTGAAAAATGCTAGGGGACATCCATGAACGGATGAAGTCCTAACTGAATGGGGTTAAGGGGGCCAAATGGACAGATAATTTTTAATTTCAAGTCATTCCTGAATTCTTCCTTTTTTTAAAGTACTACATTGAAAATAACTTAATAGCATATATCGATTTTCAAAATAAACAGGTTTTGTAGAGCAGGAAATTTGCTGTTTGGCTGGGGAGCAGAGCGGATTGTTGGCTGTTATGTTCACTGATATTACGTGCATGTCTGCTGTGCATGTTATTGTCTTGTAATTTAAGCTGAACAACATTTTAAAATATGACCGCTGTTTTTAAATATTTAATGCTGATCTGTCTTGGCAAAAAGAGCATTTATCTGTATAAAACTGATTTATCATTTATAGGTTACACAATCCCCAGTTTTTGGTTTCCAAACCATCCAGGGTATTTCTCCACTCTGATTAGAATAAATGGCTCCCATAATGTATGGATGGATGGATGGAAAGTACACTTTTGTAAAAAAAACCAAACAAACAAACATTTTAGACTTGATCAAGAATGCCTTCCAGCTTCAGGTAAGCCCAGAAAACATTATCGTATGGCAACTGCCCTCACCACAAGTTTTATGGAGCTATAGATTTCATAGGAATCCATTTCTAGACAAAAATATCCAGTCCAAATATTTTCATATAAGTTTAAACTGGTAAAGATTTAACTAAATCATTTATATGCAAAGAATGGCAATGGTTTAGTTGCCCAATTTGTGACATTTTGTAGTTTGATAAATGTAAAGGTAAATTTACATTTTCCTTCTACTAACCAGTATTTACATCAGCATTGCCTGAAGCCAAAGGCGATCACCTTGAAAGCATATAATGAATATTGTGTTTAACCTTGCTTTTCCATATAGTGGGAAAGTAGGAAAGCTGGAAAGGCAAAATATGAAACTTTTCAAATAAGCAATAAAATTAGCATGTGGGCACTTATTTTCCACCAATATAGCAGATTGTTATCAGATTTGCTGAGTGACAAAAAAAGAAGGTGCAGATGTGGCTCAAAGATAGTACCACTATGCAGGTTATAGTAGTTGCAGAAGCCAATGTTTGGATGCACCTTTAAGCCTCTTGATGCAAAATGGTTACTTCCCATGGAGCGCTTTCTCAAATGGCCATGTCCCTTGATTGCTACTAATAAGGTTCATAGCCTAGTGTCTTGATTAGCAAAGGTGACATGGTAACAGTTCAGATGGCCAAGTGCAGCCCACAAAGCCATGCAGCCCTCCGTTCATCATGGTGTAGGCTAAAGCAAAGAAATAGGAAGAAAAAATGGGGCGAATATGAACTTTTAAACCAGCTAGCTCCCTTGAACTTCTCTTTGATGTGAAGACACCCTGCTTCTCCTGAATCCCAGTTACTCTGGATGTCTTTGATTACTTCTACACACATTCACTCACGCAAACACACAAAAACACACACATACACATACACAAGAAAAAGACAGAGAGAGAGAGGGAAAGAGAGAGAGAGAGATCATAGGGGTTAATCATCTTTGCTGTCTACACCAATGAAACCAAATCACACGCCCGGGCGTTCCGTTTCAGGATGGAAATTCCTAGCCCATGCAAAAGACGAGGCATCAAGTATCATGGAAAAAAATGATTTTTTTTGAGAATAAGTCTCCAAATGCTTGCTTTTTAAATAAATACTACTGCATAACTTCCTGGTCATCCCACTTGTTTTGGTAGTCAGATTTTGGTCTGGTCAACTTTGGGCATGCATCATGGTTCAAATGATATGAGCAAACCAGCAATTTAAGAAATTACTGAGGCACACAGTTATGCAAATTCATTTTGAATGGAGGAACACAATCATGCTGTTGTGTTGTGACACATGAGATCTGATGGATCTTTCTGGAGTATGAGCCATTATATCATGCAGAGAGGATGGATAAAAAGGAATGCCCAGCCCCACTGTGTCAAGGGTAAAGCAAATAAACCAATGAAGCTGCAAAAAAAAACCCATGTTTTTATTTGTATAGATCACAATGCTGTCATTATAAGCACCCTAGGGTCTCATACCCAGAAAAGTCTCCGTTATGATCATTTGTCTCCAAATAATTTGCTTAAACTAAATTTATACCATGTTTTATCTTAATGACTGTGTGTGTTATGAGAGAATGCTTGAGTGAAACTTAGACTTTTGCCCTCGTTCATGTCATTATGAAGTGCTGGCTGTGCCTGGTCCGGGAGCAGCGCCAGCCTACGGACAGCTCTTTGGTGCCAGGGTCTGCTATGCACCATGCCTGGAACAGAACATATTGGCGCCGCTCTGCGAGGATTAAAGTGCCCTTTGCTAGACTACAAAGAACAGGCTGTCATGACAGAGGGCTTACAGCTCTTCATGCTGAAGCAATGCAAAGCGAGGGTACTCCTGAGTAGGCCAGACTGGAAAAGCAACATTGGACCCATGATCCCTACAGAATTTTGTGTTGCATACTGTTATTAAATACTGCAGATATCAGTTTGACTGAAGGCCCTAGTGCAAGCATGTGGCTCAAACTGTTATGAGTTCCATTTCACAACTCTGTTTTCTGAGGTAGTGTAACAGAACACAGCCTTAAATTGCTCTTGCACACATTCAGTTACTGGAATGGCTGCATCTTATTATGAGGGGAACCCCATAAATGTTTCAAATTGCTCTTTCCAATGGCATAGCTCCTTCCATATTTAGGGTAAGCAGATATTTTTTTGGTGTTGAAGCTTCAGATATAAAAAAAGTCAATAGCAATTCAGTGGTAAATAATTCAATGTAATTTTTAACATTTCTTTGCAAAGGAGAACACATTCTAATTACTTTGGTACTGCACAGATGTATGGGGAGTAGGTACGCTTGGCTCAGGACATCTCACTGGATAATGACATGTCTTTTGAAAAAGATGCAAATTGATCACAAGTTCAGCCTGAACTCATAAACTGCTTTGATATTCTGGCTTAATGTGCACCTGACCATGATAGTTATTCTTTTCTAAATGCAACATCAACATAGTAATTTGTTAAGAAAAAATATCGGTGACAAATGTAAAACTAGCAAATTTCGGAAAGATATGGTACTAGTACTCAAAAACATTATCGGATCAGTCTTAAAAATTGATCCTTTGCCAAACTCTTGTTGGGGGGAGGTGTGTTTGGTAAATGTACACTTACGCATCGGCATGTTGCTAGCGTGCTGACAGAAACGCTGTCTTCTGATTTTAAACAGAGCTGCCCGCACTGACCTGCTCAGGGATTACGTCACACACAACGCCGTGCGCAGTGCCCTAGTGCCGGTCAATTTAATGGTCCA
>JBBMFX010084092.1:0-10162 GCA_037832545.1 Rhabdalestes septentrionalis
ACAATGATTAGTTGTATTTCACAATATAATTCTAACATATTTCATAATACTTTTGAACACTTTGGAGTTCCATAGTACAGAACCTAGTACAGAGTTCCTCACTCTTTGGTTCTGTTTTGATTTCCTATTGATGAGATAAAAATGCTCAGAAGGAAACGTCTGTGTGGCTGCTCCAGGCTGACTCCGCTTCCTTCCATGTTAGTTGACACTGGTTATTTAATAAGCTGTTTTAACCCTCTGGGCCTCCTGTGGGACATTTGTGTTCACTTCACTCTCTTTTGTTTGATAATTTTATCTGTGTTAATGCAGCTGGAATAACACTTCCCAAGGGTCTGGACTTTTTTCACATGTTACATATATCAATAATATACTCCGTACATCCAGTTGTAACACGCGACAACCTCGTGGACATTTTTGGCCAATTAAAACCCATGAAAACAATTTTTTTTTTATTCCTTGTTATTAACACTGTTAAATCATGCAATTTAGGTTAAAATGCTTTTTAGTATTTTCTTCCAGATTATGTCATTTATCCATTTTTGGCCTAAATTTTATAATTTACTAGAGCAAATAACAAGGAATTCAAAAATAACCACGAGAATGCTACCCCCTTTTAATCCATTTAAACAGTGTTTAGATCTTCATTAAGGCAGCACCGACTGATTTAGGACACAATATTACTTTCTGTGAGCTAGAATAATCATAATAACAACAATAGTAATAATATTAAAACACTGCTTTGGACCACAGCGTATGAAGTGGATCTAGTGATAATATAAATATAAACAATCACAAAGCTAATTTAAATTTAAATTATAATGCTAACGCTAATATAAATATAAATATATATAAAGATTATATTCATAATTTATCATTTACAGTAAATCATAATATACCCTAATCAACATCCACAAATTTGCACCCCCTTGGTGAAGAGCTACCGCACCACAACTCCAGAGACATTTTTTTAAATATATGGAAACAATAATGGCAAAAATTTGAGTATGTTAGCCACATTAGCCTCATACCTCCAGTTCTAGGAAAGTTTTAGACTTCCAATATGTCTAGCTCTGGTAATATCTGACATAATGTAAATTACATTTTTCACCAAACAGTTGCCTTAATGTGGTCTTTGCTCCACACTTATCGCAGATGTCATAAACAAAAGCTTTTAAATGGATCCCTTTCATTTTCACAAGACCATGCATGTACAAGAGCGTGTACTGAGGCTCACCCTCCATTCATATTACTCTGAGTGGAAGTCTGCAGACTTGGGGACTCCTCAGATTTGCCTCAGCTGGAGCTCTGGAGCCTTGGGAGCCAGCATGTGTGTTTGTGTGTATGTGTGTATGGGGCAGGTGCAAGTTACTCCACTCTGGCCATTTCCCCCCGTCTAAGTATATTTTCTCCCTGCCTGAACTCCAGAGGATCCACCGATGACTCGTCACCACTGAAGACCTGCAGTGGATATGTTCTCTGATTAGTCATAGCTTTTAAAACACTTGCTCAATATTGTATTAGTCATCCTTGCATTGCTCCCCCAACAAGGCCCCTCGTATGCCGCTAGAAAAGCTAGGATGGAATCCACAAGACCTCTGAAGGTGTGCTGTGGTATCTGGCACCAAGAAGTTAGCAGCAGATTCTTTAAATTCAACCAGTTATTTAGTGACTGCCTCCATGGGTCAAACTAGTTTGTCCCCTGTATACCACATATATTTAATTGAATTGAGATCAGGGGAATTTGGAGCCAAATCAACCTCTTGAACTCTTTGTCATTTTCTTAAGATCAGTTTTTGCAGTGTGTCAGGATTAGGCCTGTCATGATAAACAACAAATCAATTAATTGCACGATAATTAAAATAAGGTCGGTAATTTTCCGGCCGTGATCATTTTCATTTGCATGCTTGTTTGCTTTCCTCGTGTCTTTCTCTACCAAAAACTCTACTGACAATGGACTGGCAACCCGTTGGTCTTTTTAATCCGGCCCGACAATGGCTGGTGTAGATCGGGTCTCGACCGTTAAGTCGCGGGGCCGGGCGGGGCCGAGCACGCAGTATGAAGTTCCTCAAATTAGGTACGCATTTAAACTGTTAATACAACTTACGCCAGTGCATACGGCCGCCCCACTTACAGGACGGGAAGTTTTTCAGGTGATTCTCTCAGCTCCCACAAGGCTTTTAGTTTACCATCATCCGTAGAATCATATTGTAGCCAAACTTGGCTAATATTAATGCTTTGTGTATTGATAAGCCCTGAGATTGATTTACAATTGATTTTATTTAAAAACACTTGGATTTTATATTTTTATTTTTGGCTTTTTTGCTTTCATATTATAATGTTTGTGATTGACACCATCCAGGTCTCACACTGAGTGTTTCCTGCCATGTCGGTCTTTAACAAATCAGAATATTATAGGATTATTTACATTTACATAAAGACTTACTGAATATTCTTATACTTCTGATTATTAGTAGCAGCTTATCAAAATATATAATTTACTGCTTTTTACAATGGGAGAAAAATAATTTTGCACAGAATTAATTTCAGATTCAGATTTTTTCATGTGGCCCCCTGTAGAAATGTATTGCCCAGCCCTGAGCAAGAGAATGTTTAGCACAGCTGGACACACAGCTACTCCTGAGAGATCCTGCCTTAAGCCACACAAAGTCAAGGTATTTTGACTGTCTCACAATGTCTTCCAATCCCAGTGTTACATATTCTTTAGAAGTCAAAGATTATTGATCTTTAAAAGGGTGCATTTGCATTGTTATGCCATTATCATTACATCGGTTGAAAAAGGACACAACAATATGATCTTTTATTGCAATAATTTTGGGGACAATTTAACGTCCAGCAAATTTTTTTATTGTGACAGGCCTAGTCAGGATGTAATGTCCTTCTGAAAGCGGCCAATCTTTGTGTATGTCTTATTTGCAACATCAGGGTTTCTCAGAAGAACATTTGCTTCAATCGTTTTACCTTTGTGGTACAGAAGTTCTTCTGTGAGATTGGATCATATCTTCTAATCCTAACTCTCCACAGACATCAGTGTTTTAAGTACTCATGGTCCTCTCACCGGTTCACCGTTTGTGCTTCCTTGGATCACTTTTGGGAACTAAGCAATGCATCTCATCTAACATCACAACCTACAACCTTTAAACCTCATCCGTATGCATGGGCATCATCGCCGTTCAACCAGATTAGGACGTGTCCCCTTCACATTTCATAATTATTTGTTTTTACCCCCCCCACATTTAACATAAATAGTTAGTTCACCATTGCTGTTGAATCTTGGATCTTTGGTGAAAGAATCCACTAAACAGATAGAAGGACACACACCGCTGGAAAACCGAGCAGCTTGTCTCTGCACTGACGAGTCACTTCACTTACATGTGGTGAGTTGCAGGAAACCCGAGCTGAATTCCAGTGGGTGTGTTCTTCTACAGATTAAGTGGAGTGGATTGTTTTACGGAAGATTTAAGATTTAACAAGGTTTCCAAACACCCCACCCCATAAAAGGATGAGATTTGCATGTACACGGCAACTCCGCCACCACACAAACCCCGTCCCCCCCATGCACAAACCCCACCCCTATGAACAAACCTCGCCCCACGCGTCCCCCTCATAAAAATGCTTCAGTTGCCAATGTCCATATGACTAGAATCTGAAAGTGCTCGTTTTTGTTTCCATAAAAGGTAGTGTTGGATTTTCTTAGAATTATGAAGTGAATGAATTTTACTTTAAGATCTAACTCTTCACTTACAGCCTAATATCTTTCACTCCTTGATATGTGCCACTGTAAGGTGATGTTTTTCCCTTCACCTGTCGTCGGTTTAAATGTTATGATTAATTGGTCCATATACTCACAAATGTTTTAATGGCAAGCTGCTGTTTACATGGTGTGAAAATGTCTCTTAAAATGAAACCTTGTTACATAAACTTGCATTGAAATTTGAGTGTTTTTCCTTCTCCTGACAAATTACTTTTTTCCCCCTTTCAAAGGCTCATGTAAATGATGCATATTTCCTCTGACAGTGTTTAAAACCTTTGGATGCGTTCGGTCATAAAATGTAATGTAAAATACAATATCTGTCCGAAATGTACCAAAAAGTGAAATGAAAATGAGTCAGAGACCTACAAAGGGCAAATGTGAATGTGTTTTCTGCCAGCTGGTACAAGCTCAGGTCACTAATGCATTGGCTGAAAAAAAATACTGACACTTCATACACCCCTTCTCATCTTTAGCTGCTTTGTTTGTTACAGACAAAATGTGTTAAAGTGGGAAGCCAGTCACAGCAGGCCCTTGTGGTGCAATAACATAATTAGAACTGCTGCTGACGAAGTGCATGTTTAATTAAAAAGCTTTTAACATATTTTCTTTTCCCGTGCTTTCAAAAGAAGTAGTGTGATGAGAGGTTCCTTGGCAGCCTGTCCGGCCCTCCCTTAAAAATGCTTAATGTACCTCCCTGTCCATGAGAAACCCAAATGAAAAGTCTATTGACTCTGTCTTTTCTAGAATCTTACATCAAGACCATGCTGTCTCTGCATCCAAGAGACTTTTAGAGCAATGGTGTTTGTATTTAGGCAGTTTTCTTGTTCTAATACCGAAATCTCTCCTAATGTGTCCTTTTGCACTATCCTTACACAAAGACTGTAGCACTTAGCACTCTACTCTGGTTCTCATACTGTATTGAAACTGTTCTGTTTCTGTTTAGTGTAAGTCACTTTGGATAAAAGCATCTGCCAAATAAATGTAATGTTAAATGGGTATGTGTGGTTTGCAAATAAAAGCATCTTAAATTCAAGTAATATATCTATTTCTCATTATGACAATGTTTTATTGCATTGGCCTTAAGTGAGCACCTGTTGCATATGTGTGATTACTCTGAACAATCCTTTTAACACATTTTCCATTGCCGAGTACACTACCAATCAAAATGTTAGAACCTCAATTTTTCAGTTTTTTAGTACTAAAATTCAATTGGTTCTGTGTCTCATTGTTCATTCTGCAGAAAATTCTTCCTATCTGTGTTGCACAATTTCCCATATGTTTGCAGCTCTTATAGGCTGCTCTGCTTTCACTCTGGTGTCAAGTTCATGCTGAAGAAGCTAGATGGGGTTTAGGTCTGGAGACTTCTGGCCACTCCATATATTCCAGCTTACCATCTTGTTCTTTTTTCTAAGGTAGTTCTGACTGCTTTGGGACACTATCTTGCTGTAGGAACCCGACCCTATCGGCTCATACTAGAGGTACTGCATGTCGCTACAGAATTATTTCCCCCTCTGGGGACCTTTACCAATTTTAAACCACTTGCAGTTTAACACTGTCCTTTGTACCATTTCAGGCTATTCACCGGACTTTAAACTGTTTGAATTTTAATTTTAAAACAAGCTTGAAACACTGGGGTGTTCTAGAACGTTTGACCAGTATTGTAAACAAACAGACAATTGCTCAGAATCTGCTGAAACCTGCCCATTGGCTTCTGTTATGAGTGTGATGTAAGTCAATGGGAATTTCTTTGCCTGTAGTATCTGAGTGTACAATACAGATGCATTAGACAGAAATGAGGGTGACCCAGTCGTCTGTCATTGACAGCTCTTTGCCGAACAACCCTATAAGAATGTCATGGATATTACAAATGAAATTATGTTCCACAGTCATTTCCTTCCAGCATATCCCACCTCACATGAATATCCATCACATTAAGGAAGAAAACTGCATTATAATTTCTAATGTTTTTCAACCTAACTGGGTGCTGCATCTGTACACTTGATTACCACAGACAGACATTTCCCCATTGTCTCACATCACAATCATAATAGACACAAGTTCTCTCTTCTTTAACCAAGCAAAGAACACCACATTGAAATGACTGTTTATAGTAATCAAACATGTAACAGAAGTTTCTATGTGTGTGTGGGTGTGTGTGTGTGTGCATACATGTGTAGTTATTTATATATTCAGTTCAGTTCATTTTTATTTATATGGCACTTTACAATGAATGTGGTCACAAAGCAGCTTTACACAATCCAGGTACGCAAGCCAGGGGCGAAAGAGATGAAGGAAAAACTCCCTAAAGTTGGAGGAAGAAACCACTGTAGGAAACAAGACTGAGATGTGGGTCGTGATACTGTAGCTTAAAGTTTTCTTGGGGGTTTGGAGATGGGTGCACATACTGCACCCGATTTTTCGCATATTTCCCATATTTGAATGGATACTTGGGGGGTTGAAACAAATGTTTTTCATGGTTCCAGCGCCCATGATTGCCACCTTAAGCTGAAATAAATGAAATACTGTCTTTTACAATTGTTTTAAAAATGTGACCTGAAAGTGAGAAGAAGGAAAGGGAAGTTACAGACCTCTCAACTGAAGATAAGTGAGCAGCCAGGAACGAAGGTGATCTCCCAGTCTAATCTCCCTTGCAACATATTAACCCGTGACACACTTTGGACACATTTTGGACATTCTGATGTGCCACATCAACTTATCATATCTGTGAGTCTGCATAGTTATGTTGTCTTTTACAGTCATGTTGTCTTTTACATTTACATTTATGACATTTATCAGACACTCTTCTCCAGAGTGACGTACATCAGTGCTTAAGTATTCTACATCTGTTCCACGACCTGAAAAGCTTACTTTTTTAAATTTTTATTAAAGGTCCCATGGCATGCTGCTTTCGTATGCTTTGTATAGGTCTTAGTGGTCCCCTAATACTGTACCTTAAGTCTCTTTCCAAAATTCAGCCTTGGTGCAGAATTAAAGCCACGTAGATCCAGTCCCACAATGAGATTTCCCTAGGATGTGCCATTTTTGTGTCTGTAGATTTAAATGGCTTTAAAAGCTTTAATGAGGGGAAGCGAGACAGGGCAAGGTGGAGGGTGCGGGAGGGGCCAGGTTGCGGCCACGGTACCATGCGCTAATGTTTACAATGTACAGCAATGGCTTGTAGACACTTCAGTTTGACTCAGAACCTGAAGAAGTTGAAACTCAGCGACTTCAGCAGGACAATTAACCCACTGATTCTTCAGTGACTTGCATGAAAGAATAAAAAAAAAATGCATTGTGCTCATTTCTACATCTAAGCATCAAGCAACTGCCATGCTTCACTCTTTTGCAAGCCATGATGTCTCTAGAGGGAAAAGTGGTTTCTCACTTGATCGCAATGTCAGTCAGTGGAGCTAATTTTTTAGGTGGGTGGGGGTTAAATTCTCCTGGAGGGCACAGCATGAGAAAGGGAGGTAACCTTTCCAGATTGGGCCATCTGAACTGCAGAGCAGAATAATCAAGGCACCCTTTACACCTATCACCATTTCTAGCCACTGCAAGACCATAGACAGGCTAGGGGAACTCGTATTAATGTTAAAATTTCTCATAAAGGGACATTTTCATGCCTTGGGACCTTTACAAAAAAGGGAAAATAAATTAGTAAGCAATAACACGCCTGTTTAGTAACCAAGGTGATATGCAGATCTGATCAGAAGCGTGAGTTAATTACACAACTGGGGGTCAGATTGAAAAGAATCTTGATGCACATCTTGGTGACACACTTCTTGATCAGTGCAAATATGTAAGGAGGTACAAGTCCTTTCTTGGCTTTGAAGGTCTTGGTAAGACATGGGGAGCTAGTGAAGGTTCTGTAGTAGAGGTGTAGTGTGTGTGAATTTTTAAACACAAAAGACTAACCTCGCAGCTGCATTCTAAATCAGCTGAAGTGGTCTCGTTAGCTTCCACGGTGAGGAAGGCTCGGCCTCTTCAGATGCTGTAAATGACAGATCTTTTTCTAGCATAACACCAAGATTTATTACTTTCTTTGGAAGGGGTGATAACCGAGTTCCCAAAAGAAAGAGCGAGGTCATGGCTTGGTGATGGACTCCCTGTGATGACTCCCTGATCATCACTGGAAGGGAAAGATAGTGTATCGTCTGCATAGAAATGAGAAGAAAATCCATGCAAGGCTATTACATTCACATAGAGAACCATTTATATACTTACAAAATAAAAGAGAAGTGGCCCGAGGACCATGCCCAGTGGAACACCAGTGGACAATATTCGCGGGGCAGACTGGAACCTTTGCCATGCTTCCTCGTACCTCCGTATGTCAAGGTAGAATGCAAACCAATGTCAGGCTGTGTCCAATATCCCAAATTTGGTCAGACCATCCAGGGGATCTGATGGTTAACTGTATCGAAGGCAGCAGAATGACCAAGAAGAATAAAAGCAGAACACAAATTGGCTGATCTAGCTGCATGAAGTTCAGAGACGGCAAGGAGAGCAGTTTCAGTAGAGTGTCTATCCTTGAACATGGACTGGTGAGGGCCCTGAAGCCTGTTCTAAAGACCTGTTTTTAGGACATGAAGCAAGTTTTGAATGTTGTGAAATTATAGATAGCATTTTGCATTACCAGGAAATAACAGTTATAAAAGGTAAATTTTTATGCCAAAATCCTCTGAAAAATTAAAAACATATTTCTTACATTTGTGATGCTTACATTCACACATGGATTTGTCTTGCAGTGCTGGATAGAATCCATTTTCAGTCTTTTTGCAATGACTCCGCAGGGGTTCCTAGCACATTCTCAATGAGTGCGAAAGCTGCTGTCCTGTCCTCCGGATGTTTTGCTTTTACATAACAGTAGCTTCTTAAAGAGGCCCGCCAGTGCCAGCAGGATTCTGCAATAAAGCCATATGGGACATGAGCAGGGTGTGAAACGACGAAAACTCAGTGCTCATAATAATGATGTTATGCCGTCTTTGCTTAAAAGCATTTGCTCTGACCTCCACTCTCTGAATTTTGAAAGTTTCAGAAGCTGTTTCATTATCAGTAGAACCCCAAGTCAGTGATGTGACAGAAAATTCAGAGTAAGGCTTTGATGTGAGTGAAAACTGTGCCGGGACTGTGAATCAAAAAATGGCTGTGCATGAGGAGGTATGAGGAGATGTTACACTCTGGGATGGCTCCAATGCTGCGTGTTGCTGCAAGTTCCTTTTTGGTCAAAACAGCAGGAGTCAAACTAGTACTGGTAAATCTTACCATGGCATTCAAGTGAAATATGAAATTCACAGAATTTTCACATGATATTTTTCCAGTGAACATCTCATTACAATGACACCTGTCAAATTGTGAAATACACTAAACACCACGGGTGATGGGTTGTTCTTGAACGATTCGTTCATTCGTTCGATTCGTTCTCTCAAACCTGAAGACTCCAGAGATGAACTAATCAACGACTCAAACCCGAAGACTTGAGAGATGAACTAATCAATTCTCTTTCCAGCTCAGCCTGCATTAGTTAACTAAATGGGCTGTCAGGTAATGAATGAATGACTGAAACCCGAAATCTTGTCAGATAAGAGGCGAGATGACTGTTTCATTGATTAAAGACACAGGTAAACAATGAATGAAACTTTTCTGTTCCTTATAGCATTATAGTTTTGTCTTGTTTGTAGAATGATCAATGTTTGTGTAAGCAGTAAATATGTTAACAAGTAACATTTAAATTATATTTTGCTAAAATTAACAAAATTAACATGATGATTCGAAAAAAGATTCGTTCATTTTGCTGAACGAGACTCAAAGATCAGAGTCGGTAAAATGATCCGAACTTCCCATCACTACTAATCAGTGTCTTACTTTTAATGTCTTGTACGTCTCACTTCGTCTGAAAGTCAAATGTCTCATCCGTTCTCCCCAACAGGGTCGTGAGCGATGAGAAGCCATAACCATAAAAGGAGACATGTGGGGTTTTGCTGTGCTAAACAAGTTGTCAAACTTTGAAGACAGTGGGAACTAACAAACTAGATAAAACATGAACGGCCTGTCGTGGCGAATAGCTTTGGTTTTTTATTTAATTTAATTATATTAAAGCTTAAGTTAAAAGCTCCTTATTAGTTTAAAGCAGGGGTATTCAGTTAAAAGTCACCGAGGTCCAGATATTACATTTGGTCCCAGTAGAAGGTCCGAATTGAAGTCCATCTTGTGTCTTATAGCCTTCCCCTATGTGCACATTTTCATATAGTTCACTTAAAATGTATTGCACATTTCCAATGCAGAAAATGATCTGCACAACTAACTCTTTTAGCAAAAATAAAAGGAGTCCCAGGCAAATACATTTAAGTTACAAAACACATTCCATTATCGATCAAAACGTGTTGTAAACTA
>JBBMFX010084103.1:0-10162 GCA_037832545.1 Rhabdalestes septentrionalis
TCTGGGGTTTATATATGTGTATATGTACCATCATCCTTGATTAATCATCTCCTTTATTCAGAGTATGTGATTATGTTAATGTTATATAGATTCTACACACACTGACTCATCTGATGGTTTTAAACTGAATGACACCCACAGCTTCTCGGGTTCTGAATGGTCTTTTCAAGTCCAATTGTGCTGCAGCTTTTGCTGCATTGTGGTCCATTCTATTTTTGGAATAGCTTCCCATTTTGGTGGAAACATGTCAATTTCCATAAACCTAAGCCTCTCTGTGCCTTTAGAAACTGTGAAAGGCTTGTCTTCCACTCTGTCCATTTAAAGGCTAGAACACACCCAGTGCAGATCATACCTTATTTTACCTAATTTGACCTTTCTGTCCTAATTAAATGATACAACTCAATGAATGATGCAAAACTTTATTTTGATATAATAAACATAATCTAGAGGGCTTTACCTTTCTTACAGGCCATTTCTGATTCCAACTGGTTAACTACAAGTCAAGTTATTATTGGTTTTTCCTACAACTTTATTAAGGGACAAGACATTTGTCAGGCACTGTATAAGATATGTATGATTATAATATTATAATCTAATATCTATGATTTCTACATGTTGTACTTAATCCGATACTGAAACTCTTTGCTGTGTCTTGTCCTTCTCTGTTATTGTTTATATCTGCCATGTGTCCCTGGCCTGTTAATGTGGTCTTGAGGAACAGTTCTCCAGACTTCCTGAAGGACTTTCAAAGACTCTCATTTTCAGTCCAGTGCCTGAACCAGACCAGTTTCAGAGGAATGTTTCTGTTTGTTAAGACACACAGTGACCTTCGTATGAATAATTCCAGCAGAACAAAGAGCATCTAACTGAAGGCCTGAAACAGTGAAGAAACAGGAGCAGATGATTCCAGATGATCAGGCGGTGATCAGTATACTGGTGGTGCTGAATGATGAGTGGTTGGAACTCCTTTATCTAGGCTCCTTGTGCACCTTTAGACACTTTTCACTCCGTCACAGTAAAACACCTGCTCACATTTCTTCCATTTAATCTCTCAGTATGACAAAGATAAGATATTTGATAGACATAACCTTGGGGAAATTATTCAGTGCTTTAACTTAAGTAATTAGACAGCCTTTACATGTTGAGTGGACTGAACTTTAAATAATTCAATTAATTCAAATATTCTACCCTGAGGTTCACTACATGACATTTGGATGAGTTGTTTTTATACAATGAACAGTCATAATTAATTTCTACATTACTTTTTGCTTTAATCCATCAGGCTGCTTTTGTTATGTAACTGAGTGATATGTATTAGCTCTGTTCTGGTTGTCTGATCTTTTTTGTGCCTTATGCAAACATATGCATGCTTTTTGTGACTGTAATTACAATACGTGTCTGTGTGTCTGTTTGTGTGTACATATGTGTGGCTATAGGTAAAGAGTCTAGTGTGAGCTTCTCATTTAAAGGTTTCCAACATTATTACAGTTTAAAACAATCTCTGAACAGATCATTAAATGGTTAAAGGGTTTACATGCACCTAGCGTATCTTTTGCCATTGTTTATTTGTTTTTCTGTGAATGTAATATATTAAAGGACGCATGTACTCAGGACCAGTGCATCTGTATACGTGAAAAATTCAGTCACTTTGGTTGCATCAAAACTTTCATTCCCCACTTTATGAAATATCATTGCCCTTCCCAGTGCTCCCCGACACCCACCTGGCTGCAGAACCAATCTGACAAAGCCTACCACCTTTATATAACCTTACAAAGGAGCATTTATATAAAAAAAACACATTTATATCAAGAAAGCCGGCTTGCCTTTACATAATACAGTCCCTTTAAAGTCCGACGATGCTCCAGAAAAAGGCAAGAGTCTGTAGATGCGTCTGACTCAAGCTTCAGTAGTCTCCTATTACGGATGAATAAAAGGGCATCTTCAAGATCTTCCCTATCAAAAGAACACCACCCCTGTAATTTAGCGCATGTGAATCCTTATCAATATCATAACAGTGGAAATAAATAGGCCCAATTAATAAGAGGAATCAGGCAGAATAGAAACAAGGGCTTGAAAACTCAGACGGCATTTACCCCTCAGAACTCATCATGTATCAGTAAACTGTGATTTCAGTAAATATAAACAGTGTAAATCAGTATAGAACTGGTGTTTTCCCTCAGAATACTTCCATATAAGGAGTTGTTTTACCGTATGATGCCTGTTTACCATTTGTTGTTCTTCCATGCCGCTCATGGGGAAACGGCTACGATTTACTGACAAGCACTAAAACTGCCTGCACATCTCCAGTCATAAAAACTCCAGCCTGTGCTTTAATACCGCAGCAACGCAGCAAATATTTGCTGGTGGTCGACTGTCATAAGGGCTGTTTAATGAAGTACGAACTTGTTGAAAGGCAAACAGATGGCACTTTTTGTTTTAGCTATCAAACTCCTCGGTAAAAAAACGGTCAGGTTAATGTACGTCCGTTTATCCTCCCTGCAGAAAGAGGCAGCATCAGCCCAGAAACCGATTTAAAGGTCATTCTAGTAGCTTTTAACCTGAAACTTGGCCGGTGCTTATTTAGCATATATGGGCAATTTCACTGCCAAGTTCATTAATTGTATCACTAATGTCAATAATTATGCGCAATAGATTAGAGAACAACTAACCACTAATAGAGTTACTAGTAAACTCCTTCAGAAGTTTTTTTTCATCCAAATTACTTATACCCACCTCTTTAACTGACACAGCATTTTGTGTAAATAACATAATGTATTTAGCACTTCTGAAGTTTTTTTTATTTATATATTTTATTTATTTTATATAATTATTGTCTCTGTGTGTCTGTGCCATCAATGCATAAACAATTCCCTTCAGGGTCAATAAAGTTTTCTGATTTGAGTCCTGGACCCCTGAGGTTCTCTGATGGTGGTGGGGAGTGAAGATCAACCGTCTGGTTCTGATCTTCTTTTAAACAAACTGCTGAAGGGGTTCATGCTGCTCTGATTGAAAGGTTTCAGAACACAGTGCAGCGCCCCCTGCTGTGTATGGGGCTGTGTTGCTGCAGATCAGTCAGAGAGCCCATGCTGACGCCTGACCACCACCAAAAGATCCTACAAAGAACATCATAACTGGACGATGGAGTGATGGAAGAAGGTGGCCTGGTTTGATGGATCACCTTTTCCTCTACCTCATGTAGGTCAGAAACTGATCTCTGAGGAGGAACTACAAGGGAGGTCTTTAAGATAATATGTCCAGTGAATGCATGTGTAGATTTTTCTATTTTTTCTTGTTTAATTGTTGGACCATAGGTGTTTGGTGACCCAGCCCTTCTCTTGATGTCTAAAAACTATTTTACTCTGTTCTTCTGTAAACTGTTTGCATGAATCAGGTAATAATTAACCACTGCAGTGTTAGCACATATTAGTGATTGATATTAGCACATCAGTGCTAAGCTTACAGCAGTTAATTATTCTCAAATGGTTCCTCACATTTATTTATCAATTTACCCCCCATTTGTTTATCGTTTGCTAATTTATTACACCCATATAGGCGACACACTCACACATCCCACATCCCCGAGCACTTTTTAATTACGGATTCAGAGAGGCGGAACTAGCGCTTTGCTTATCAGCGCTATGATAGAGATTTCACTCCGTTAATTAAAACGAGCTGCAGTTTTTTCTTCGAAGGAACCAGGAATAAATCGGTTTCTTTGAGATGCTTTCAGTTCTTCCACGTTCTTGCCGCCGCTGAAGCGCGTCAGTAGAAGCTACAGTTCGCCAGATAAGACCTTGTTTGCATAATTGTCATGTTGTCACCGTTCATTCTACGAGTCGCCCATCAGCTGGCCCAATCCGGAGATATTTGGTCACATGACCCTAACATTTCACTTCGGCAAGGTCTTGAATCCGTCTGAGATGGTACCAAAGCCTCTAATAGGATTAGAGCGTTTACAGACGCATTTGCATTTGAATCCCTGTTGCACTGTCTTACCCAGTTAAAACTGAGAATGGCTGACAGAAGAATATCCTGGAGATTTTAGATCGTCTGGTGACTGTTTTAACCCTCAGAACTGTATCAGTAAACTCAGATTTCAGTAATATAACCAGAGCGCTTCCCTCTGCGGGTTGCCCCAACCACTTGTGGGTGGAGACTATCCCGAAAGCTCCTGGGTTTCTGTTTCTTTCTAAAAACCTAAAACACCTTGAGCACCAACACACACCGGGGAACGTTCATGTAAGGAACTGAGACTGGCTCTTAACTGACTTGAACTGGCTCGTTACAGACTTGGACTGGCTCTGAACTGACTCACTACTTTACTCCAACGGGAACTTAATTGACTAACTTGGTTTTGCCCCTATCTGACTTTCAAAATCCGTTAAAAATGAATATGTTCACCGAAGCCTAATTTTAAGGTGGGAAGTTGGACATCTGTGGCAGTCCTCTTGTTTTATCATGCCTAAATCTCAGCTGAACAGAAGTTTCCAAAAACTCAATCACACAATCACGTGTGATGGTGGGTCTTATTCAGTCACCCAATCACATAGAGGCCTAATTTTTTGGAGTGTCTTTTCACAATGGTAGTTCGATGAGATCAGGAGAAGAACTTCTGTCTTCAGTTGTTTTTTTTCTTTTGCTCCCAATTTCTCCTAAAGGGGGCTCTAGGAGAAACATGTCAGACTCAATCATCTCCAGATAAGAAGATGATTTATTTCTGTTCAGACAAAGAGAAGACTGCTGTGAGCACCAAAATCTTGCTCTCCACTGGAGCCAAACCCAAAAAGTTGTTTTGGTGCACTTCCAAGAGCTCTGTCCACTTTCTTTGTGTGTTCAGACATTTTGCATTTTTGAGCCTATAAACTGCACCTTCAGGCTCATGGACAATCTTTGTGTACAACAGGCAGGTGGAATCGGTCCAATTTGTGTCTAAAACTGCTGCAAAAACTGCCATCCCTCTGATTTCATGAGATGAAATCCCTCTAGCCATGGTGATAGAAATACACTGGAGTTAAATGTAGGAGAAGAAAACAATCAGAAAATTCCAGTAAAAACAAGTGGTATCAAGGTATGGTAATCAGGCCCTGTAACTCAGAGGCTCCTGTGAGGTTTACGAGAACGTGGGGCAAACATATTAGGCTGGATAACCAGTTTCTCATTGTTTTTCATAGAGAAATACCTGGAGTTCCTACCTGCACTACATCTTCTGACACTCTCCTTTAAAACTCATCAGTATTCTGAAGGTCTGGTGCCATTGATTACATGCAGAGCAACTTTAATTGAAATGCATCCAAACTTCTTATCAGCGCCTGTTTGGTATGGAATAATGATTTAGCGAGAACGCTTCAACAGCGGGGCGTTTGTGGGGTTCTCACCTGTGTGTCGCCCCAGCAGAGCGATGGTCAGGGCATTTACATATTTACATTTGTTGTTTGCAGCAACCACAATAAAAAACATCACCAATTTTATAGCAGTTGTTTTCAGACAGACCAGCGATGATATTGAAGTAAGCGACAAAAATAAGTGTTTTTGGATACATTTATACTTTATAGTTTGGTTTTATTGGTCCAGACTAAAGAACCGACTTGCACCTCCTTATTTATGAGCACTGATCAAACAGTGTCACTTCTTATCCTCTAAGAGCTTCAAGCACCTCTGGTCTCGTACCCCCACTACTCAAATGAAGAGGAAGACCTGCATTAAGACTCTTTTCAGTCTCTGACCCCCAGTGGAGGAAAGAACTCTCTCTTCCGATCAGATCTGTGGAGGCCCCCAATGTCTTCAAGACTCATCTCTTCAAATAGCACCTTGAAGTTGTTTGCTGTGTATCTTTGCTGGGAGAGATTGCTTAAATAGTGGATGCTGATATAAGTTTAGCTTTATAGGCTGGAGTGATGTGGACTACTTGAGGACTGATGTACATCGCTCTGGATGAGAGCCATTAATGTAAATGTAAATACGTTGTTGTGTTTTAGTCCTGTTATGCCTTGTGCTCAGCACAGATCAAATGGCAACATATTAAGGCTATCTGAATATATAAATAAGATTAGATAATGTCATAATGTCATATTTTGTGCTATACATTTGTCAACCATCACCATGGCCTTATCCTATTATCAGCACTTTCTGACCACTATCTGACCTACAATGTTCTTTGTTCTCTCAGGATTCATTGGTTTTGTTCTTGTCTTTGTCTTCTAGATTGCTGTGTGAATGGTCCTGGAGACCCTACTGACACAATTAAAACCTGATCTGAGGTACCAACTGAATGACAAGCCGCTCCTGATTTAAAGGTTGTGTTAGAGTGTGAATGCATTTGCATTACAGGGAGGCCTCCAGGACTAGGGTTGGGAAACACTGCTAGAACTAAACAATTCATGGGACAGCGTGTCCTTAATATTCTAAGTGCACCCTGCCTGGATTCTTTACTGGAAGGGGGGGGGGGGGGGTTTAAAGGGCTGTGGGTTTGAATCTAAGGAATGTCAGTGGCACCACTGAGGAACCTTTGAGCGGAGAACCATCCCCACACACTACTCCCTGGGCACTACAGCATTAAGCATTAAGGCATTGACTGTTTTCTTGGTATACACTATCTTTGTATCTTTTTTGGTGTTTTGATGCATAACACGTATGTTCAAAACACTCTTCATGCTCCACAGTGCAATACCCCCATAAGCCCCAGTCATGTTTCCATTATCTGAGCCAGTAAACCTTAACAAGGGTCATGCCAGAGCCTCATAGGTTGAAGTGAGTGTGGAGAAACATCTTGGACAGATCACTAGTCCATCACAGGGCATGCAAACACACACACACACACACACACACACACACATACACACAGACATATATCGGGGGAGTTTTGCGTCTTCAGATCTCTTGATGTGCAGGTTTTTGGACTGTGGAAGGAAACCGGAGAAACTGGCAGGAGGCATCCAAGGAGCTTCTTGCTGTGAGGAAACAAGAATTCTCACAGCCTTGCTTGTCTAGAAACCATCAACAAAGTTTTGTCATTGAGTTCACTCTTTGGAAATAACCGCATAAGGAAATTTTATTGGTTTGGACATGATCCAAAGAAATCAGTTCTTAGTGCATGTCAGACCAGCTGTCTGCTCCGCACATAAAAGAAGAATGCAGTACATTTAAAGCTCTCTGAAGACTTGATTTGCTAAAAGAAAACTGAAGCACACTACCGCAGCAACCCAGCCTGTCAGAACAGTATCATAACTTACTCACAAATGGGGCTAAATAGGCTCTGAATGTCATCTCTGTGACCTCCCGGCCTCCATCTCAGTCACGAAAAAGCTTGTGTTAAGTTGATCTTTCCACACATGAATACACTCAGTGTCGGAGCCTGTGTGTCCACAGCTCGTCTGTAGGGTTTCAGTGTCTCATTAAGAACTGAGTGAGAAAACAAGAAGGACGTTCTGTTCACATTCATTCACTCATGTTCGATGATGTTCACTCATAATGGTATCAGTCTGGCAGAAGTCACAATTTATGCACTAGTTTAAGGGAAACCTCTCTTATCTGAACCAAATGTAAAGATTCAGCAGGCTATACTCACCATCCAGAGGCATTTTATCAATGTTTACATACAAATATTTCAAATGCAATAATGAAAACGACCTTTTTCATGACACAGGCCCTCTAACCATCTTAAAGTAAAATTTTCAAACGCAATTGCCTGTTTAATCATATGGGGAGCTAATTAATTACATTTCCGTTCCATATGGACAGGTCCAGTGTCAGCCCCTCTGACGTGTACATTTACTTACATGTTGAAATTTGACGAAAAATACAAAAAGATTAGTTTTTTTTCTAGAAAATGAGATTTTTACACTACAATAACTTTCAACAACTTCAGGGTTTTCAGTCAGAAACTTTTTTGATTGCGTCGGAAAGTGTTCATATTATGACACAGAAACAAGAACAAAATAAAATATAGTATATCTCAAAATAAAAACTCTAATAAAAAAAAGTTTAGTTCCAAATATTCAATGTCATTGACAAAAAATGCTAAGGTCAGTAAGAGAAATGGATATAAATACTATAGATTAATTTTTTAAAACCCTGCTGAAATAGACGGCTAATAACAGTAATAGCGGTTTGAAGTCTCTATACCAAGTCTTTTACTGCACATAAAATTGATAGAAGCAGTGAACATTTGTAAGTAGTGTCTAATGTGTCACAAATAGAGACATAAGTAGTGATACTTCACAGAATAATAAGATATTGGACTTTATGAATGGTGGTGTGATTCTCCAGAATCCTGCATATTCTCATCGTCACCATCATCATCTAAGATTTTGCTTTTACATATCTAGGATTTTTAATGACCATTTGTCCCATAAGCAGCACATTCAGTTTGTAGTGAAGTTCTTATTTGGATTTAATTATATAAATAAGTCTTGCTTTTCTTTCTATGCAAACCATAAACTGGTGAAATTAACCATTTTGCCTGATATTGATTATGAAGGTATACTTTATATGAATGCATAAATCATCATTGTGTGTCTGTTAATACTCACCACCTCAGTCATTGGTATGTGTTCATCTATAAATCCATTCTGGAAAAAAAATAACTTTTGATATGGAAGCGAGGAGGTTATAACCTCATTTTGAAAGTGTTTGTTCCAAAAGTAAGAACTGAATTGGGAAAGAAACGTTTAGGTTTTCGGCTCCTGATGCTTGGAACAAACTTGAATATGAAATTCATTCATGAAACAGAATTCCTGAATGATTTTAAAGTTCAGATGAAAACACAGGAGTCCCGGGATTCTGTAAGCAAGTGTTTCATATAAGTATGTTTAAATTTTTTCTGTCGTGTGACTGATGGACTTTAACTGTGTTGCTGATATGGCTGGTTATCCCTTTCAAAAGAGATCTGCGATCTCACTGAGACAAACCTTGCTAAATAAAGGTTGATAGTAATAAAAAGGTTGAGAGAACATCCAGAGACTCTCCTGAATTGGCGCTGGATTCACAAACACTAATCCCAACTTGTGCCGGGGCTGTCTATGAGGTCGGCCGTTGCTCAAAAGCCCTTGATGTACTTGAGGAGTGTCGTGTTTTATGCGGGTTGATGCTTGAATACTGATGTGCTCATTAGCATGCGCGGGGCGGCCCCAGGTCCGAGAGAGACATGCTGAATGGGAGTAATGCAACATGGGAAATGTCCACTGGTTGCCAAGGCTCATTTATCAGAACAGACATCACTTCACATCCCGAGTCACTTTGATCCCCCGCGTCATCAACTATGATGATGACTAAACACTTCTGGCCACATTTTAGGTTGTTAGCTGATGTTTTTTTACTGCCTCTAGAAGAAAAATTCCCACTGTGATGGAAACCATATTCCCATGGAAAAGTCTCATTTTGTCCTGAATCTTGTACACAATTTTGCGCTGAACTGACCACATCTTTCATCAACATGTTCCATCGCCTAATGACTTTTACTTTACTTCACAGGTGACCATGCCAATGAATGAGTTCAGAATGAAAAGAGTAGCTGTTGTGAAGAAGCCGTGTTCAACTAAATTTTTAACCATTAAAACTTAAGAATGGATTTACTGAGCAGGAATCATACACTGATGATCCTAAACCTGGCACTGTACTGATAAAGATGCAGGTAGGTGCCGACTCTGGTCTACACTGGAACAACAAAACTCCAGTACCATCACAATATGGTTTAGATATAGAACGGTTCCTGTAGACCTAAGGAAAAGAGCCTTCAGGCGTGCCCCTTGTGAGCCATGGCATCACTGTTCCTCACGCAGACACTCATTAAAAACCCTTAATTAGTTAACGAGCTGCATCAGGTGAGTGGAATTGGTTATATGAATGTGTCCTGCTGTCTGTTCTGTGGAAGCTTGATGGCATTAGGGTCAAAATATTAGCTCCCTATTTAAGCACGAGGATGGATCAATGCAGCCAATCGCTGCTCAGGAGGTGGGGCGACTCATAACCAACCCCAACTCTTGAGGGGGGCGGGGCTTGTCTGTATACGGGTGCTAAAACAAAACGCGCAACGCTCCAGCTCAGCATTTCGTGCTGCAGGTGCCGCTGAGAGCCGGGAGGCTCATCATACACACTCTCTCTCTCTCTCTCTCTCTCTCTCTCTCTCTCTCTCTCTCTCTCTCTCTCTCTCTCTCTCTCTCTCTCT
>JBBMFX010084114.1:0-10162 GCA_037832545.1 Rhabdalestes septentrionalis
ACAGAGAGAGAGAGAGAGAGAGAGAGAGAGAGAGAGAGAGACAGAGAGAGACAGAGAGAGAGAGAGAGAGAGAGAGATATTATATATAGTACTAAGCATCTTTCTTGTAATCCAGTAGTTTAAAGTCCAGCCATCTTGAATTTCAGCATTTCCACCAGGTTGTTACATGCCTGTGAAATTGCCTTCGGTTGAGTTTGTTCTGTGTAGATCATTGATCTTTCACTTTGACCCTTTGTCCCAAAGACCACTTTGTTTTCCTGGCCTGTTCATTTCATTATCCAGATAAGGGTTGCAGTCTAGTAAATATGTTCAAGCATTTAGTTAGTCTTTAAAAATAAATGCAAATACTCTTGCATTGTGTGCTGTCCTTCAGGTTTCTGGGTTAACAACTGCTGGACAACTGCAAATGTAGGAGTATATGCTAATATAATAGTATGTAGCTTCAAGTTTAATCACATTTTTCCCAAAGATAAAGCTGGTTATTTCTTCTATCGGTGTTCATAGATGAGCAACGCAACACATGGTAAGGTACCAGTTGGCCTTTAGAACTGACAGATCTGTTCATGGTCTTTTTCTACAGACAGCAGAGCTGCAGGATACTAAGCATGAGTTCTATGGCTCTAGAGCTGAAGTTCCTTTGGCATGGGGTCTCCTCGTAGTCCGGCTAGTAGATTTTTGGCAGCAAGAGCAGACATGGCATTCCGTGTAGCGTAGGAGGCACTGGCAATGTGGGGTAGGATAACTACACACACACACACACACACACACACACAAACACACATATCAAAGATCATGATTCCAACAATAATCCCCAGTTGGTGACTATATTGGACAGTGAGTGGAGATTTCATGTGTCGTTTTTTTACAAAATAGATCAGTCACTATTAGTTCACACACACTGGAGCTCACCGCAGTTTTTGAGTGTGTGGAGGGGATGGTTGGTGGGCAGAGGTTCTGGTACAGTCACGTCAAGTCCAGCTCCAGCAATCTGTCCCATGGACAAAGCTTCATACAGATCCTCCTGGTTTACAACTCCACCCCTTAAACACAAATATTGGAATGTAATAACAATTATAGTGTACAATTATTTGTACAGTAAACATTGAATTCGATTAGAAATAAATACACATAAATGAAAACTTTAACCTATAAGACTGTAGGTTAAATTAGTAGGTCTAATTTTATTTTAAATAATAACAACCCAGCGCTGTTGAATTCACTTGATGCATAGCTCAGTTTTCATAGATACCTGATGTGTTGTTTTAAAAGCAGCATGTTCAGGGTGTTAAAGAAATTTCTAGGTGTTTCTAATGCATGGTGCCTGGAGTTTGTATTCTAATTGCAGTTTTTACCTGCTGGTGTTGATAAAGATGGATGTGTTCTTCATCTTGGAGAAAAGGTTCTTGTTGCAGATGCCCTGAGTTTCTGGAGTCAGAGCACAGCACACTGCCAGGAAATCAGACTGCCTAGCCAGCTCATCCATGGAGACTGCACACAAACACACACACATACTTCAATTTGGCCTAATGTGTATAACACATAATCCGATTACCTTTTGAATAACATTCAGTTAAAAAGACAAACTGTGTAATATATAGGACTGGTTTCTCAGAGATTGAGATCAGAGATACAGTTTACAACAAGATTCATTTCCATGAGAAAGTGCCCCCTCATTTATGGTTAAGGACAACAGAACACTGAGCCGCATTCGCAAACTAATTACATTTAATTAAACTACAACAAACAGTGACATGTTTTTTTGTTTTTATAACTGACCTGAGCTTTAGCATTTTGGGCTGTTTGAGTCTGCTGTGTGTTTTGCTGTAAGTTTGTTTTCCTTGTTTGTGTTTTTTGCTCACAAAAATCGATGTTTCAAATGTTCAATACTTGGACCCTGATCATTTGAGAGAGTAGCTGTGTACAAGTGCAAGGGGGGGGGGGGTCAAAGGCAAAATGTCAGTGTTTAAATTTTTCAAACGGCCTTGGAGGAGAAGAGGTTCCAAAAACAGGTGGATTAAAAGTAATAATGGTAGACATTTTAGGTAAGATTATTAAATTAAAATGAGAGTGAAAACTGGAAGTTTTACCATACTCGGCCTGAATGGCCTCTGCAAGCTCTGGTCTTGGTGCTACATCTGAGTAGATGAACTTTTTCACCTTAAAAGGCTTGAGACGCTCAGCAATGCCCACTCCTACCACACACACATACACAATTCAAATGTGGTGATAACACTCGGAAACAGTAATGAATAATACATAATACATCCTTTCCAAGTTCACTGGTGACATGATGGGTTTGATTAGTGGAAACCACATTCTATCAGGGGGACATTAGAAAGCTTAAGAAGTTGCATCACAGCCTGTCATGTGATGCACAAAGGATTCGAAAGTGAAGTCCATCACATGGTATAAAAGTCAAGGTCAAGGTGGTCTCCACTGCCCAGTCATTCCAGGTGGGAAACGGCTCCAGTTTGCTAGTTTGCAGAGCAATGTGCATGGATTAGAGACTCCATGATTGGGTTTATCTTACACGCTACACTGGGTGAACTGTCGGCCATTCATCCTGACAATCCCTCCCACAACCTCTCCTTCTTCCTGCCTTCCGAACAAGTGGTTTGTTGTATGGGCTTTCACAGCCAGGATAGGAAGTGTCTTTCCCCAGGTCATCAGAATTTAATAAGAACTAAATCTTTGTGCTTCCCACAGAAAAAAAAGCCCTGAACTGCTTCCTTCACATAAGCACACACACACACACACACACACACTTATAGTGCTCCCCCATTAACAAGATTATTTGCATTGGGCTAGTGACCATAGGCTTATCACATCCCATTGGTGAGGCTTTTCACCAGAGATAACACAAGATGCATGTATATATAATGGGTCAACAATGGATACATCTAAAATTAGTTGAATTGACTAATTTAATTCACTATTTAAAAATAGCTGGATTTTAGTTTTCTGAAAGATTTCAGGTGATGAATTGAACTGGTTACCCACCGATCCTTCCAAGTCCAAGGATACCAACTGTGCTGTCAGCTAGCTCGTAGCCACAAAGCCAAAGAGTTCTCCAGGTTCCCCAGCCACCTCTACACACAAACACACCAGTTTAGCATTACCCAGCTTTTAAAAATAAGCAAATTTTAGGGTAGTTTCCATAGCAAATATGAGTCTATTCCTGCTTGATATCATTATTTTGTATCTTGAGATAAGAAATTGACCTGATCAAATTCCAAAACCTAAATACACCTGATGAATTCCACAATCCAAAATGAAATTTCTCATCACATCAACATGAGCATGTGTATTTTTTTTTTGTTTGTGTGTGTTGTTCTGTGTTAGTACGTCTTGGCCTCATGCGTGGCCTCAATGAGTCTTCGTGATGTAGCAAGGAGCAAAGCAATGGTCAGCTCCGCCACAGCATCGGTCAGAACCTCTGGAGTGTATCCTACACGGATCCCTCTGAGAACACATGATTAGAAAGACATCATGTCTCAAAAACACACAAACTTTGAGAGATATTAATTTATGTTTTCTTTACATCGATAATTCGCATAATAATGGAGTCTGATGTATTACCAGAACGTCCTCTAATTCATCTTTAATGCTTCCTTTGACAGATGCTCTACACACGGAAGCCACAGAGGTATCCAGGACTAACCTTGAATGGCAGTTCCTCCCAAAAAATAATAATAATTAAAAATAGCCCAATTATATAATTAAAAATAGCCAAAATAATAATGTCATTTCCATCATAAATAATCCCACTGCTTTCATTAAAACATGGTTTCTGTCCATTCATTCAACTTTTTTGTTTCTCTTTTCTAATATTTTAAAAAAATATTTAAAATGCCCACCATGTTAAATGATTGTGAAAGAATAAGAAAAATGGGATTTAGGAGTAAAAAAAACATGGCAAGGGTCATGAATGGGATATTTTTGGTGGTAAATATCAGGCCTCCGAATGTTGAGATGGCCCATTTAATTATGGGCACTGGAAATATTATAGCATTTTTAAAATAATTTGTTCCGTCTCCTCTGAGGTTTTCTCTCTTGGACAATGGCTGAGATGTAGAGCTGTCATGCACACCAGTCACATGATGTGCATGGCTTGACAGAGATGAGGCGTATCACAATTTATATAAACAGGAAATAGGCTCAGATATTGAGTTGTCTACTCGCCCCTTTCAGCCATTCATCTTTGGTTCCTGAGTACTGACTACAGTTTATTCCTTTTGTGTGTGTGAATGTGGTTTCGGTGGGAAAATGTTCTCATGTTTTGAGCATTCATAAATCAACATGCATGATTCTACCAGCCCTGTCGTGTCTGTTTTCACTTGTGCTTTTCCTTCACCATACACGGGTGAACACCTGGCCAGGTATGTAATCTTTCTTGTCTCTATTTTGTGACAGAATATTTGAGCCCATGGTAGTAAGCCCAGTGGATTGGGCCACGTTGGTTGACCTAGTTAATCGGCAGGGTGCCGAGCTTAATTCACTCAGACCGGAGGTAGTCAGCCTCAGGCAGGAGGTGGCCGAGATACATGCTAGGCTAACCCTCCTGGAGAGTGTACAAGCTGGCCGAGCTGCCGAGGCATCTGCGTCCCAAACAGCTGCCTCCACCGGGTAGTGTAGTGGTTATGGCGGTCGCTCTGTGATCAGGAAGTTTTGGGTCCGATTCCCAAGATCACTAGGCATCGCTGATAGGGCTGCCCCCAAATAGCCGACTAAACGTTAGTCGATATGAAGAAGGCTTGGTTGAATACATTTTCATTAGTCGGTTAGTGGTGTTTTTCTCGGCAGTCCGCTGCCGTGCTTCTTTAAGCCTCGTCTGGAGACAACTGTTGTGTTTTGTGGCAAACAAACACAAACCAAGAATAGAAATAAAATCCCTCTGATTTTAATCCATTCTGACGACTATAATTACCGTATTTTCCAGCCTATAAGACGCTACAGAATATAAGACGCACACAATTTTCAAGGACGCACCCAATTTTCAACTTTTGTCCACTCTAGATACATAACGTATCGTCTCGTTTTAGTCAACGAAAATGAAGAAACACTTTAGCACAGTTTTAATTTTGTAAACCACATTTAGTCTCGTTCTTATTCGTGAAACAAAAGTACATTATAGATTTCATTTCGTTATCGTCACATGACCAGCATTAACGTCGCGTCTCATCTCGTTTTTGTCACGAGGGTCAGAAAAGTCTCCACAGCCGCAGTCCATACCACAAATCCAGCCTGCAGCACACACAGCATAAACAGAGGACTGCGAGCAGCACCACACAAAGTCAGGTGCAGTTTTAATGCAGGCAAAATGTATATTCGGCGTATAAGACGCACCAAATTCCCCCCCTGTTATGGGGAAGAAAAAGTGTGTCTTATAGGGTGAAAAATACGGTATATCAATTTTTTTACCTCGTTTTTTACCTCAGTTCCGCTCGAGCTGCATCTCAGTTGTAGTGGTAGGGTAGAGCCAAGCCGAGCTGAGCCGGTACCAGGCAGTGGAAAAGCACCATTGGACTGTACCTTTCCTTGTATATGGGCAAGTTTTTATATTAATATCATAAGTGAATGATTATTCGACTAATCACTAAAATGCAGGAGTGTTAGTCGACTAGGAATATATTAAGTCGGGGGCAGCCCTAATCCCTGAGCAACTGTCCCCACACACGGCACACCAAGTCCAAGAAGCTCTCCCCTTGGTTTAAAGGGACCCTACCAGATCACCCACAGGATAAACCCTGTCACCTTCCGGCTCCAGCTGCCTGCATCTCTATAGATTCACCCGGTGTTTCATGTCTCTCGCTTCAAGCTCTTCATCAACCCTCCCTTGGTTCCCGCTTACCCGGACCCTCCTCCGGCTTATCTATGGTGGTCCTGCTTATACCATCTGGAGGATTCTTTACTCACAAAGCCATGGTCATGGCTCCCAGTACATGGTAGACTGGGAGGGCTAAGTGTCCCTGTGGTCTTGGGCCCTGGACGGTTCATCCTGGACACTTCCATCATTCAGGACTACTGTCGTTGGGTATCCTTGCAGCCTGGTTCATCTAGTGATGGTCCTGGAGGGGGGGTACTTTAACGCACACCAGTCACGTGATGTGCATGGATCGACTGAGATGATAGCATCACAAGATATATAAACAGGCAATCAGTAGATTCCGGTCAGTGAGTCATCTTCTCAATGTTTATTACCTGTGTGTGTGTGGGAATCTTTACTTATTCAACAATCAACGTGTGTGAATCTACCAGCCCTCTCGTGTCTAACCACGCTTGGGTTATCAGTCATGCTACAAGGACCAACTCCTGGCCAGGTACATTCACTTTTTTGTCTCTATTTTGTGACAAGAGCTCTGCGCAGTGTTCTAGCTGCATGAGGGGGGAAAATCAGCTTAAAGTCTATGTATCTGAACGCAATGTTGGTGTAATGGTGAGGTCTCCCAGTTCTTTAGTCCATATATTGTATTTCATGGGTGCCAGACCACAGCAGATTTCAAATCATTCATTTTTAAAATCGTTCATTTTGTCCCCAACATTTTTTCTCTCCCAGATTTTAAACGAGACATAGATCGCTGCACCCCCCCCCCCCCCAACCCCATATTAAAAATGCTTCTGACCTTTTTTTTAGCTCACACAGGGAAAGGTGGTCAAACCCCACTGACATGGTGCTAAGCACTTTCAGGTTCGGACCTGCACACAGCAAAAACACACTTTAAGATACACCATTATATGCTTTAGTGTCCAATAGACCAGTACTGGCTGCAAAGCTGACCTGCAGCATCTAACACTTCAGCATCAATCTTCTCTGTCAGGACACATAGGAGCCCATCGCAACCTTTGACCTTCTTAAGCAGCTCCTGTCGAGGCACAGGGTCATCAGAGTCCCACAGCTCAAACTGCACTCTGAGAAACAGAGCAGTGACAACAGAAAGAAAAGAACAAAAGAAAAAAAGTGGAAAAACAGAGAGCCCTGTTATGGAGAATGGAGAAAATACAGAACAGGTTTTCCTTAACTTACAAGGATTATTGGCCATAACAGAGATTTTGAAATAAATATAAATGCACCATGGGTGGCTTAGGGCGAAATGACATTTCAAAACGCTGTACTAGAGCCCTGCATTGGGAGCGGGATCCCGCGGGTCCCAACGCAAATCTCGCGAGATTGGGCGGGTTTTAGGTGTCTGCGGGCGGGAGCAACAGAGATAGTGGGCGGGATAATAATACACAGCGGGTCCCAAAATTGTTAGCGTAGCAGGATGGAGGATGCAGCTGATGTTGGTAATAAAATTGTGAAGGGAGAATATAAAACAAAACAAAAATTGGGGAAATCTGAGAAAATTTTACATTTGTATTTGTATTTGATTTGTATTTGCGATTCAAAGCTGAGAGATTTTCTCAGAGTTTGTTTTTATTTATTCAGTTCTTGTTCTAATGAAACAAAACATGCAATGCATATAAACTTACTGTATCAACAGAGGAGTGGATGTTTTTCTATTTAAAAATGTTGCAACATAGTTGTATAAACAGCAAAGTGCACACACTGTGCATCTATAGACGTCAGTGTTCATGTACAGCAGGTGAACTGTAGTCAGTGTTCGGATACAGCAGGTAAACTATGGCACACATGTTTACATCTCATTATGTGTTGGCATGTGGTTTAGACTTGAGATATGTTAACATGATGTGACAAAAGTAAGTTTTTAAAGTTAAAATAACATATTATTGAATGACTTCTGTAGAATTTAAGACAGGGAAGCCGTAAGGAGGGATGAAGTTGAGGGAGGTAGGTGTGGCTGTATTTGGTGAAAACCCAGACAGCTAGATAACAGTCCCTGCAAGTCTATTAAAAGTAGATGCTCAAATTATATACATTTGTGGACATTATAGTTTATCTGATTGTGTTTGTTTAGGAGCAGGAAGAGGAGGAGAGAAGGAGGAGGATAGACTGCTGCAGAAACTTTCTTTAGTTTTAGATTATCTACATTAACAGGCATACAACATGTATATATTAACATAATTGAAATGTCCCTTGCTCTGATACTGTCATCCTTATAGAAAAATATCATTATTGTAGATTGACTGTAAGCTTTTGGCATAACAAAGAAACTTGTTGACAATGTTCATATATCTTCATATATTAATAAATACATCTGTATATTTTACCTTTACCAGTATTTGCTTCAGTAACATTTGGCAACAATTCAGTAAGAGTTGGCAAACCGTGGCAATAATAATGAGCTAGGCGAGGATGCTGGTATATCACATACTGCAGCTCATTTCATGTGCAACAGGCTTTCAAAAAATATATGGGTAATGGAGGGTGGGGGACCTGTGTCCCAGTAGAGCTTTATGTCTAGGCAGCATATTCTGAATTGAGCTGGAATCTTCTCCATAACAAAGAATGTCATCTTAACACTTAAAACTTTCAAATCAGTTAATAACTGTATTTCCAAAAAGACAAATATTACAAGATAAATATTCTTACTTTTTAACTGTTATAAACATAATGTTTGGCTTTTTGTACTATATTATTGGACCGTTCATAGTAAAATGCTGACATTGTGAGTGTTAAATGCATCTCTCTCTCTCTCTTTCTCTCTCTCTCTCTCTCTCTCTCATCACTTACTTGCCGGACTCTCTGAGTATCTGCAGTCCACGTGGTGGGATCTGGCGTGTGATGTACACGCGTGGCAGTGTACACATATCTCTCTGAAATCCTGCAGGAGGAACTAGAGCCGTTTGTATCGCGAACCGCTTGAGCGCCATTCTGCTGAACCACATGTCGAACAGATGGATAAAGAGAAACAGAGAGAGCCAGGACAACAGTCAGAGGACTTCGGCCCTAAACAACTGGACCGTGTGGAGGAGTATATTTGTGTTTGTGCTTTGTATCCTTGGGTCTATGTGCGAGGGGGGAGGTGCCCGCTTAACCAATATGGAGGGAGGGGGGGAGGGACTCAGTCACACAAATTTCAAAGGTGAAGGCCCCCATAATGCAGTAATATACCAAACAATACTTATCTCATCCTTTGGCATGTCAGAAAGATAAATATGACGTATAAATGTTGTAGTTCACATAGGGAAGTCAAGGTATCTGTTTAGATTCTAGTAGCGGAGTGTTCTGCCCACTGCTGTGCGTGAACTAGTAAATTACATTAAAAAAATTACATAACATAAAAAAAATTTAATAATCACACCCATGTATGAAACATCATTTTCCCCAAATGTTTCATTCCCTTATTTCCTGTTATGAGCCACTAAACAAGTCGGTAAAATGATCCAAACTTCCCATCACTAGAAGGGAATATGGTTCATGGCGATGCCTTTTAACCCAGCTGATAGCTTCACTTGCTAGTTAGTTCAGAGTTTTTCTTCCTCCTGTTTAATGATTCACATGGTGCTTAACAATGTTAAGTCCACATTAGACATCCGATCTTTTCTCATAATTGAGTTTAGTAATGGGTCAAATTTAACTCCCCGCTCCAAGCTAGTGAGAAATAAGATTTCCACCATATAAATTCCTGGGACATTGTTGGAAGATTTTCTACGCTCACACAGATACAGGTTGCTCTAAGCAGCTCTAAGCAATTGACTTTGGTGCCTAAATTTACAGGCCTTATCAGGAGCCTAATGAACAAACACAACTGGTCAAATTTAGATGCAGAAAGTAAAGTGGCCAATAGGAGTGGGTGTTATAAACAGTACACAATACAAACTATTTGAATTTGGCCAACTGTAGAGATTTTGACTATCCCGGCCTACCGCGGTAGAGCGTGTTGATGATGTTATCAAGCTGTTTTAGTTGAAGGTGCTGGTAAAGAAAACCGGTCCGGTGTCGGTCAAATGGACCTGGTTTGGATTTAAGTTGTCAGATGTTGAGCATAAAAATATAATCTGCAAGTTTGCCAGGCAACGTCTCCATGCGTGTCTGATCAGGTGTTTTTCCTACGTTTGTGGCACCAGGTGAGTACGGACTGTGTGCCTACTGGAGTGGCGTAACAACATAGTCATGGGCCCAGGTGCGAAAATTCAATCCGGGCCTTTATACGGTTTCAAATTTATCCAGAGGATGTTTTAGTTCTGATACCTGCAGTACATTCAGGGCGACTACAGTCCTCTCTGCACAGAACCAGAAGCACAGAGGTAGTTTATATAG
>JBBMFX010084135.1:0-10161 GCA_037832545.1 Rhabdalestes septentrionalis
ACAACCTTAGCCTGGTTTAAGGTGCGAAATATTTTGGTGGTCCTGTGCCGTTTGAAGACTGGGTTCCTGTGTTCTTTCGGATTAACATGCAAGTTATCTGAGATGCTGTGAAGGGAGCAGTGAATGGAGCAGACTGCACTCTGTAACTCCTCCCACCTACTGCTCTCTGGTCTCTGTGAGGGGGGTGGGGGAGACAACAAAATTAGTTTCTTAGGATTACTTTTAAATCTGACCTTTTTTTTCCTATTGGTAGCACTCAATCGTTTACAGCTGTCGCCACTCTTTTTGTTCCATTTTTTGTTTGTCACCCCACTACTGTGATCAGCAAACAAAATGTTTTTTTGGTTTTCAACTTCCTCAATAAGCACGTCTATTTCGGTCTCAGAGAAATTTCACATTTTACTTTTCCATTCAGTTGCCATGATGCTTTTTTCAGGTTCATATTGGGGGCTTAAATATTCATGAGGTGATTTGCATTTACCATGTATGGTTGAACGGGGGCGTGTCGAGGGCAGAATGTGTGGCAAAATCCACAATTCCAGGTAGGGTGCGATTTATAAAGCTGAATTTGCGTGCAGGTGTGTGTGCGCACGTTTTCATAAATCTGACTTTTCCTTTGCGTACGCCATTTTCGTCTATTGGGCGTACGTACCCATTCAGTATGAGTTCTAAGCAAAGTTTTATAAATGAGGCCCCTGAATTGATCTGAACTGAACTGAACAAAATAAAGTGAACCGAATAATCTGAATAGAATTCAGTTCAAATAAACTGAATGGAACTGAATGGATTTAACTGAAATGTAGTCTCCTGAACTGAACTGAATATAGCTAGTTCAAACTGAACTAAATAATCTGAACTGAATCAACCTAAATTACAAAGAACTGATCTGAACCCCTATAATAATTGAAATATTAACATGATTTTTCATCTTTGGTTTCTTGCAGTTCTTTGATTTTACAGATTGTGTGAGGTGAGTAAGAGGAACATTGTATAAATGAGATCCGTTCCACCATTTTGTTCCTTTAAATGCTTGAGGAGTTTCTGCTTGCTTTGCTCCAGACTGAGAGCAGTACCTGCTGATGCGTAAATACCTAGAAAAGCATGTCTGATATCAGCAAAATGTTTAACAGAAAAAAAGAGGCGCTTAGCAGATAGGGCTGCATTTCAGTAAGCTGGGTCATGCTCAGATGTGCCTTAAAAGAAACTCACTGGTGATTGAGACAGTTACATCATCCATGACTGGACAGCGTTGTCTGCCGAAAAATCAATGTGACAACTTGGCCAAGAGTCTTTTCTAACTGATTCGCAGTGACTGTCCTTTTGCTGGAACCTGTGAGACACTGCTGTCTTTGCTTGTACTCTTTCGCTTCACCTCGATCGGCAGTACAATCTGACGAGAGCAACTGCATGGGATAACATGAAACGAATCAAACTGGGTGTGTTTCCACAGGCGACTGAGAGAAGTAATCAAAGCGAAATTCAGTGGTAGGCTGAGACACATTCACACACACATGGGAATGGGCAGCAGTGAATATGGGGTGAGAAAAGCAGACAGATGAGCTGTGAAATGTGTCCTGAGAGGAAACACGCGCCAGACACATCAGCCATAACAATCACAAACTGTCGAGCAGGGCGCCATCACAGCTGCTAATAGCTGTTTGTAGTCTAACATGTGGGACAGGTGAGAAACTGCCCAGAAAACTGGAGCAAGAGAAATCTGGATGGGGACATTCTCAGACAGCATGAATGGGAGCAGTCTAGAACTTTATGAATTGGCAGAACCATGTTAAATGGGGACAAACATTTAAGAACAGCATTAATCAGAATCAGGATGAGAAACAATGGGGGACAACATTGTATGGCACTTTTCCATTGGCACAAAGAACAAAAAACGTTTTTCAATTACAAGTAAAGTGACACCAACCCAAGCTGCTCGACAACAGGGCCAAAAGTGGGCGGCAGCTGAGCTGGCAGCATCATTGCTTTTTGACTGTTCGAAAGGTTGTCATGACAACAGACAGACTTGGAAAGATGCTTTTGTTTTTTACCATCCCTACAAAAATTACAGTGGAGATACACACTAACTGTGAAGTCGACAATGTACAAGCATTACTGTCTGTTTGGGCTGAAACTAAATTTCAGTTGGAGTTTTAAAACTCAAATAAAACTATAAACAATAAAAGTTCACAATAACAAATGCAGCTACAGAAAAAAAAAACGTTCCACTCAGCCAACACAATAGACATGGTATACCCAAGATATACCTGAAAACCAAAGCGTAAACATTGTAATTCAGGAGAACATTTTAGAACAGAGGGAAATTGATCATGTTCTGCAGTGAACATAAGATTTTTTTTGCAAAGAAACCACACCAGTCTATTAGAGATGACTGAACTCATTTCGACTGAATGATTATCCAGGCTTGCAGTTAGCACCATGCTAACTGGAGGAGCATAGGAGCATGTTACTTGTAGCTCCAGTATAAAACCAAATTTGTGGCATCAAACATGTGTTTTTACAGAATCAGAGCTTTAAATGTAAATTCCACCAAATGCTCAGAATTGTTCTCAGTGGTGGTGAATGGATCAAGATGTTTACCACTAGTAGCTCCATCGCAGAAAGTTATTCCATAAAATGCTTATGAATGCAGTGCCTGATGCATTACATATTATAATATTTGCATCACATTTACAGCATTTGAGAGATGCTTTCATCCAAGGTGACTCTCAATATTTCTTGCAATTCACAGATGAAGGCAAATGTAGTTTTGAGTGTCTTGCCCAAGAATTCTTATTGGTGTAGTGTAGTGTGTGACCCAGGGTATGAATCAACCTTCTTGTTGGAAGGCATTTTTGGTTTCCACTACACTAACCAACCACCAAATATTGTTTTACAATGGTTTGTTTTAAGACGTTTTTACTTAAAACTAAACCTATTCAGGGTGGAGGGGTACATGCAGGGACTTTTCTCCAATTTGCCAATATTTAACCATCATCAGTATAACATATTCAAAGACCTCAAATTTGCCACCACTGAAATGAAATATGAGTTTGCGTATCTTTCAGCAATGAACTGGTGAATTAAGTAGATAATCAGAAATTCAATATCCCTTCAGGGTAAACTGTGAGTTTTTTGGTACCAGGCCACACAGAAAGACAGAATAAAAATGATTTTATTGATTATTAGAGTCGGAAATATCTTTTATTTTGATAAAAATACTCCTCTTGATGTGATATGGCACATCAAAAATGTAGCCCACAATAGAGCAAACATGGGTAAAAATCAAATGCATTTAGTTGTTTGTTGTATCTATACCAGTCCATGAAAATATTATGTTACATGAAACTGGTCTGTGGCGCAAAAAAATTGGGGGGCTGCTCTTTTATGGTATAAGCCAATTTCAAGTCTTTATGTTTTCATACAATAAAACCTGGCCCTGCAGATGGTGTTATGCGCACACTCTTTTTATTTTCTGCCTAGACCCTCTATATCCTTGTAAAGCATTGTTACATTGTGTAAGAGTCAGGAAACTGGACTCGCTCTAGATGCTTCTGCATCCCAATTCATGCACCTGACACACAAGATGCATGAGCAAACATGCATGCACATGCATCTTTTGTTTTTTGTGCATGCATTAGGGTGTATAAACATCTAGAGAGAGACCAATTGCCTCTCACACAATAAAACAACACTTCACCCTCTCCTCAAGCCTGCGGAATGGTTTAAGCCAGAGTGGCTTGCGAGGCTGAGATAAGCCATGTGCTTCAGTCTGAAGGACGTTGGCAGCGTCTGACAGCCACTCGCTGCGCATACAGCTTACAAACTTCCTCTCCAGCATGATGCAGTAATCCACAACACACTCATTTTTCTCCCCAACATTTCCCAAGGAAGGATTTCTAGCGGGACCTTCGTTTAATGATCCAAGCCTGGCCTAAGTGAATGCACTTAGTAGTGGATTGTAATGATGTATGTAATTCACTGGCAGCTGAGAACTGTCCACCTGGGAATAACACAGTTATCATTCCCCTTTTGAAAATTGTAACGTGTTGTAAAAACCATGTATCTTCATTTGATTATTAATTATTAACTGGTTGTGTGGTGATGCAATGTGTTTAAATGCAACAGGTTTCTTGTGATACATTTTTGAATTTTTTAGATGGTATATTTATTTGTTAGCAAAGTATATCAAGTGTGTTTTAATAAATATTAAGTAGCATGCACAACATTTGCCATATATACATTTGCCATACATATATTTATATATATATATATATATATATATACAGAAAACCCCTGCTTTTATGCGGATCAGCAGTCCAAAGCAGATTATTTCTGAGAACCAAACTAATAATTGTTCACGGAAACTCCCAATCTAACATGGAAAATGTAGATATCTTCCGTATTTTTTTAACTTTTGTGAAGTCTGGGCCTTCTCTGCCATGCCTTCTCGTCATCCTGCAGGGTTGCTATACACCCCATACATAAACCGTGCAAGAACATGAGGGGACGTGGCAGACAAAGCCTGGACATCACCGCATTTTTGTGGTAGTACATATATTTTCATATATTGAAGTGCTAATATATTAAGAAAAATAAAATGTACTACTTCCGTAACATAAATATTAATGTAAATTCAGCCACATTTCCGTGTAAAAATTAACTATACATGTTTTGGTACTGTGGAGAGATACACAAATGGAAAAAAAAGTGTGTCTTGGGATGGTAAACTACGGCTGTACTCGGAGGCAGGAGGTTTGAAAGCAGCCAATCAGAGAAAGCTATTTATTTCTACTTGCTGCTGATTGGCTGCTGCCCTTTGACGCAGCGGCAGACCAGAATTTCCCCCATGGAGCATCTCAAGTGTTCTCGTGTTTTTCGTTTAGTTTTTTAAAGCCCTGTATTTTTATTATTGTAAATTAAATGAATTTATTCTGTATTTACCCTGCTTATACTAAAGAAAACAACAGAGCATATCAAAGAAAACGCCTGTGCATGAATTACATTGTATTCTATATGGGGTAATATCGATATTTTACATTCTAGCACTGCTGGAGTTGAGTGTAGATTGTACAGTACAGATATGGGATTCCCTTTACATAAGCTAATATGTTAAGCAGTGTTTTTGCATTTAGCATTTTTGTGGCCATATTTAGGATAACACTGTAAAATATACGTATCTTTAGGCATTTTTAAAACAATTTTTCACTATACATGAGTGCCCTTTGTAACCCTCTCGAAAACTTTTGGTTTTACTTACCGCCACTGTTGCTAAAACTGTGGAGATTTTATTCACTCATTTATTATAGGTAACTGCTTATTCTGTAACCACTCATAATTTTTGCAACTGCTAGGGTCATGGGGACCCAGAGCTTGGAAACTTAAAGACACATAATACAAATAATATTACAGAATTTCTGAAAGTAATGAATAAATGATCACAAGGTTTCATCTGTGCAACTCCAGTGGCCATGGAGTGTGTTACTGTGTGTTATATGTTCTCACGCAGTAGTAGCAGCTCCAGCCTGTGGTCGTATGTGCCGTCTCCCTCATCTCCTGCAGAGCATCCGCCCGCAGGTATCCAATCTCTCGCAGGCAGCCATCGTGAAAAACCCTTGTACATGTCCGACACGGGAACAGGTCGTCCGCCGTCCACACCTCACACACCTCACACATCTCATCATTCACAGGCTGAGGGGGGAATAGCCAGGGAGAGACAAAAAACACACACTGGGATCAATCAGAGGTAGAGTGTGATAAGATCTTTACAATGTAATAATATATTTTTGGTAATGCATTATATGAATGTCATATATTACATTATAATGCATTATCAAGGCACTATAAATGTGGCTATAAATATTCATAAAAATGGTCAACATAATATTGCAAATGAAGACTGTGTTTCTTTATTGACACTATAACATATCACAAACTCAGATAAATCATTATAATAATTATTAATGTATAATATACATGGCTGTATTTATGACCATATATACCCCCACACACAAACACACATATTGTATGCCTTGTTAATGCATTATAATGTTATTAATGTGTTCATGGATTCTTATAGACATTAAGTTAATAGTCAATGTTGCCATGTGTTGTTTGGCCTAAAACATGCACCTAATATTTATACTTATATTTATACTTAGTTTCACAGTAATATTATTATACATTGCAATACTTCACTGTAATTGTGTAAATATACTGGTAACAAAGTTATTATCCTTGTGTTTACAACATTCGTACTAATTAACCCTAAAGAAAAATAAAGGAAATGGATTTTCTGTTTTTTCCAGGTATTTACAGTTCACAACTTGAGTTAACAACTGGTAGAATGATGTGAACAAACTCTGGAGTCTATAGTCACCCACATTGTATCCATGCATACATCTTTAACATTTGTCTGAACCCAGTCAAGTTCTTTTTAAAGTATTCAGACCTCTGGATGTGGTTTAGGACAGAGTATGACTTGCTGGAAGTTGTAAAAATGAAATAAACTTCACAAGCAGCTGTTTCAGAGGAAAACCAGGCCTGGAAAAGGACTGATCCTGAATCAGATTCCTGTGTATTTATAATGAATTATGATTACTGATCATAAAAACAGGCTTTTGTGTAAAAAGAAGGCTGCCTGTAGTGTTTAGATACAAATGTTTCACAAGTTTCACAGTTTCACACTTCACAGCCCTTCAGAAACGAGCTTGAAGCCACTCCAAGCCAAGCAACAGAGAGAAACAAAATAAAATGAAATATAAACAACATAGAGAACTATGCAAAGAGCCAACCCTCATTTCTTTTTATTTGCTTTGAATCTCCTTGTTGGTGCAACATTGTCATATCTTTGGCAAATTGAGTAGATAAAATGAAAGGAATGGGAACAAATGTTTTCACTGTGACAGACTGCAAAGTCTGAAGAGGACCCTTGGTAAATGGGTTCCAACCACTCAGCATTCAGCACCACCAGTATACTGATCACCACCTGATTATCTGTAGTCATCTGCACCTGTTCCTTCACTGGTTCAGGCCTTAAGTTAGATGGCTTTTGTTCTACTTGAATGATTCATATACAGACAGTGGCTTCATTAGCATTTTTAGGGGGGCGCATCGGTCTATGCATGTGGGACGGCGTTTGGGTGGGGGGTGGTGTTTGGGTGGTGGGTGGGTGTATGGGTTGCTCTGTGCTTGCAAAGTCTCTGTCCTTATAGGGGGTGGGGGTGCCGGAGCAGATTTCCAGTGGTAATTTCATTTCCTTTCAATTAATTGGAATGGATTCTTTCACGACAGACTCCAGATTCAACAGCACTCGGTGAACTAATATTTTATGTTACGGTCCAAACAATTATAAAATGTGAATGGGACACGTCCCCTTCAGACTGAAAGGAGGTTATGCCCATGTACGTAGGTAATTGTGTCTTCACAAACATACAACATTTCTTTGAACCTGGTCAATTTTAGGGGGTCTTTGAAAGTCCTGCAAGAACTGTTCAAAACTGCATTAAAAACACAAGTCTGGATCTTTGGAAGCAACACATGAAGAGATGAGGGGTGGCTCAAGACTTGTGTACTGTACTGAATATGTTGACGTACTGAACACTGGAGAGGAAAATCAGATCATGTGTTCACTTTGGGAATAGGTTTTATCTGCCCAAAGTGAGTCCAGATGTTTCCAGCACAAAAAACATCACATTATCACAAGGCATTAAGTAAAACTGTTGTTTTCTGTTGTCCACCTTTTTCTGACCTCTCAGACAGCATCCACTATCTAGACATTTCTGGTCATTTTGTCTGAGCTAAAGTGAGCTAAAGCAGGTTAGTCTAGCATCTCTGACCCTTCTGTGAACTTGAACTTCAATGATCAAACTTTTATGGTCTCTCCATTAACCTTCTTCCATTTGCAAGTTTAAATATAGCAGTAGTCTCCCTTGCAATTTTCCCATTGTTGTGTCGGAGCAGCTTCTCCTCCTGCTGCTCAGTTTCTTTAGGAGAGGCTTCGGTGCATCCTAGAATCTAAAGCTTCACCAGAATTTGATTTTTTCAAATGTTTTGTTGTGATTCAGAATTTGTTTAAACAGCATTTTGAACACAATAGGAAGAACTATATGGGACTAAAAACAGCATATTATGAATAGAAACACAAATGGTATGCATAATGGGGGATATAGTCCAATAGGATTTTGACATACTTTTAAAAAAAGATTGTTTTGTATTTTTTATTTCTTTTCTGGACTTTTAAACTCACAAACATATGCAGGGAGCCAATCAAATGATACGGACAATAAACTCTATCACTTCAACCAAACGAAGCTCCACAATCTAACCTAGGTTGCTTAGGCACCCATTGACCACACACAAAATGACATATGATATAACCTGAATGTGCCCAGGGCTGTATACCACCTAATACTCGGGCAATGTGTTCCATTGGGGGTGTGGCTGAGATGGACCAGACATTAAATGTATGTTTTGCCTCCTACGCTAATCTATTTTATACTATCCTTGTAAAGCATCTTGTGTATGATCATGAGTCATATCACTGAACTGGAATTGACTCTAAATGTTATTATTGTGGAAGCCTGAAATGCATTAATAATCGTCCCCTTCCTCCTGCATAGATTTATAATAGATGGCTGTAAATCTTGCCGGTGTTTCCATTGAGTTTCATCACCCTCACCTTGTTTAAATTTGGTGTAACGATGAGGGACTTTTGTTTCATGTAATCGAAGTAGTGAATGACTAATTAAAAACCACCTTTTGTCCTTCTGCCTTTGTTCTTATATTCCCTTTTGCATCATTAAGTCATTCAGAGCAATTTAGAGTGAAATGCTTTATTCTAGAGAAACTTATGTAATCAGAATTGTTCACAGTGGTGGTGAATGGAACCAGATGTCTGCTTTTAAAAACTCCCTCACAGAAAGTTATTACATGAAATGGTCATGAATGTGCTGCCAGTTTTATGATACCTTTATGATACCAAAGCTTTTGGCCTAAAACATATTCATTAAATCAAAAATTTAGTTCATATTTGCCCCTATTTTACCATCATCAGCTTTCCATATAAACCCTCAGAGACATGTGAAGCTTCACTGTGGGTCCATAGTAAATTGGCAAAAATCAGTTTAGTGTGAAGTCTGCAGAGAACATATATCTGCTTATTTTGATTCACAATTGCATTTAATATGCTGAATTTAACAGAGCGGAAAAAGCAGAATATAACCATGTAAGGTGTTAAAACTATTGTGTATTTGTGTCGTAGACTCTATGACCCCTGCTTTCATTCACAACCACTGTAAAGAAATCCGAGAGGTTAAGTTTCTCTACAATGAACCATTTCACACCCAATCCACTCTGAATGACTTTGTTTATATCTCAGTAAATTAATTATGCAGACTTTTAATCCAAAATCGCTAGAATTCTGTTTCAAGGACCTGGCTTTGTAACCACAGAGACATTCTGTGTGAGGGGCTCTACAGCCTGTGCTTTTATTGAAAGCCCCTGCTTTAAAAACATCAAGTGGATTTTCCTCCATGTTTTAGACAATTTGAATTGATTCTAGCATTTCAGAATCAATGCAGAGGAATCAGCACCTTCAGATCAATACAGTACGAAGCATTATTTCACCCCCAGCAGCTGCTATTCACCATGCACACGTTTAACCGCAGTCAAACTGATAAATAATAAACAGCACGTGTTCTGCCCAATCAAAGGCCTCTCACAGTTTTTCCTACTCTAGCTCGGTTAACTGCAGCCATTTGGGCGGTAGATTCAATGCAACTTGTGTTGTAATGGATGTTAATTTTTTTTTTGCACTCCTCATGCCAGAACTGGCTGACCTCATTAATGTCAGCTCAATCAGCATTCCAATAAGCCTCCCACAAAACACCCATAGAGGAGGAAAGGCATTTCTCATTCGGCTGCTTCCTCGTAATCCTGGCACTCACAAAACTGCAACTGGGGAGGGTTTCAGATGCCTTATGATTTATTCCTGTCTTTAATATTTCATTTAAATAAAACATACAAAAAACATTTTAAAAATACAAATAAAAATAAATTAATTAATTAATAAATAATAATAATAATAATAATAATAATAATAATAATAATAATAATAATCAATAACAATTGAGAAATCATGACAGCAGTAAATAACAGGTTGCA
>JBBMFX010084165.1:0-10161 GCA_037832545.1 Rhabdalestes septentrionalis
GTGAGAGTGTGAACTCTGATTGGTTCATTGCATGCTACGCCCAAAACACACCCATGACTAATTTACTCATTTAAGACGACCCATTTGAACTATTCGCCGGGCGCAACATTCAGTTTTCCAGCTGGCACTATAGTGCTTGACGCTGGCCCCTCCCCCAAAGACAAATGCACTTTTGACTTCAGACAATGCGCGACTGACCGTGAAAATCGGCCCCAAGGAATCAAATCATTATTTCTCTCCTACTGTCCGGGTAGTGAAGCGTTGGTCTAGCACAAAAAGATAAACGTTGTCCTAGCATGAAAAAAGACCTAAATCATGATCAGAGCACATGTTTTGATTAAATTGTTTTTCGTGATTGCTGCACAAAAACTCGTGAGAACGGGCTCCTCCGAACTACCTTTGGAGAACACAATGGACCATCACCTCAGAAGGAGTCGTGGTGGTTGGAGGAGCAAGGCAGCAGGAGCTATACACTGATGGTGCAGTGACAGTCAGCATTCAAGGACTCTTCTCTCAGTTCCCCATTATGGTCACTAGAGATTGACAGTGCTGCTGACCCACCAGACTCTCCAGTGATACCATGGAAACTGGAGGAGAAGTGAGAGATATGGCCAGATAGAGAAAGGCTGTTTCCGCTCAAATTCCCCCACAGGACTGACCCTGTGCTACTCAGCGAGGGCAATCAGATCAGGTGAAGTAACCTTTCCTCTTATGCTCTTTTGTGTGTCACCTGCTGCCCTTTTTTACCTAAAGGGCCTTTGGAGAGGATAGAGTCTCCCCTTGATATTTTACATTTACATTTATATTAACAGCATTTGCACTCATCCAGAGTGACGTACATGATTGCTCTGTAGCTCACAAGAAACACGTCCATGACACTAGTAAGGACGACTTCAAATTAAGAGCTGCTATTAAGAGAAGGAGTTAATAGGCTACAAGGGCCCAAACAGATCACACACAGAGAAGACAGCTGTATTAGGTATCTGTGAAGTTTGTATTAGTTACATCAGTTCATGACATGAACATGTAGTTCTTATTCTATGTGTTCATGAAGCGAGGTGGAAAGACAGTGAGGATCTCAGCAGCTCTGACAGTCAGAGAAAGGCTGTTCTGCCACTTCAGTGTCTAAGCTGAGTTGGGCTGTGCATGATACTCCAAGAGATGTATAAGATATAGCTGGACCATTTTTGGCATTGTAGGCAAGTGTTCAAGTTTTAAGTCTACTGTGAGCAGTCTCGCAAAGGCAGTGCAAGGATTGCAACAGTGAAGTGGTGTGTGAGAATTTTAGTGCATTTAAGACCAGTATGAATTCTGAGTCAGTTAATGTCTTGTGTTCTTCAGAGGAAGAAAAGAGTTACAGAAGTCCAGTATTGGGACGCCAAATAACTGAAAAATGATGAATGGCAAGGAATGGATACATTTTAATGATGTTAGGAAGAACATTTCTGCACATTTGCAAGAGACTGTTAATTTGAGATGAAACTGAGTACTCTTCATCTAAGAGAACACCTAGATTTCATGCCTTTAATGTGTGAGTGATGACAGCATTTTTAAAGTGTTGACCAGGTCAAGTTTTGGGGAGGATTCCCCTGGGGTGTACTTGAGCTCTATTTTGCTGGGATTTAGTTTCAGGTGCTGTCATCTGGAATGAAAAGTAATTCCGACATTTGAATATCTGGGCTGAGATCTGAGAGTTAGTGGGAGGAAAGGAGAGAGTGAGTGTTGTCATCATAACACTGGTAGGAGACACCAAGTGAAGGTACAGTATCACTAAGAGCATGACGGTAACACCAGTGAAGGCAAAAACAGTGGTAAGTCCTTGCATAGACCCTTTCCATCATACTTGGCTAGATACAGGATAGAATCCATTGCTATGTAGAATCTGTAAGTCCAAGCTTGGTGAGTGAAGCCAAGAGGCTGATAGTTTCAAAATTTTTAGAAAGTTCTTGAAGTATTAGAACCAAAAACAGTTTGGCTGTTTTGCCTTCATGAATCTAATCAGTCACAACTAAAAGTGTGGTCTCTGTAGAATGTACTGCTTTGAATCCAAACTGGTTTGGGTCATGAAGCCTATTTTGTGATAGAAGTAGGTTGATTTGGTTACATAAAGCATACTCCAGAACTTTGGAGAGGAAGAAGAGATAGCAGCCTGTAGATGTTCATATCAGTGATGATGAGCATGGTCATATTAAGGCTGATGTGGCTGCAGCTGAATTGAAGGCCATTGGAATAAGTCCAGTTTCCATGGAGTCATTTATTATGTGAGTTATAATAATGAAGACGATCCAAGGATATGGTCAGAAGTGTGGGTGATATAATTGGATTGAGTGGGGATTTAGTACGTTTGCAGGATGTCAGGAGCTTAAGAACATAATCTGTGTAAAATTGGTTGAGGAAAAGTCCTCTGTGGAGATGGAAGAAGGAGCAGGAAGGTTGAGAATTGAAGAAAATGTGGCAAAGACTTTGAAGAAGGAAGACTTTGCTGCTGATATCTCAGTGTTAAACTTTGATAGAAGAGAAAAATAAAAGAGATCATAGTTAACATGTGATTTCCTCCATCTTCTTTCTCTTTTGTTTGTTGTGGAGTATGTCAGATAACCACAATGAAGGATGTGTCAAAAGATTGGGGAGTGGATAAGACTAGAAAAGAGAGTTGGTAACCAAACTATAGACTTTTCTCCCCTGAAAGACAGTTGGGCGATGTTTCTGCTGGAGTCGTGGATGATAGAATGGCAGAGGGAAGACTATAGAGAGAAAGGAAGCAAAGATTGCAGTGAGCAGTTAAAGAGATGATGGTAGAGTGGTTGGACGTCTGGAGAGAAAGTGTGAATAACAAACGATTGTGGTCAAACAGATGGAGAGGGATAGCCAAAATGTGCAGGAGTGACTTTTTTCAAAAAAGAATCAATGAAATTACTCATGTTATGTGTTGGAAGAGGCTTGTTGGGATACAAAGCAAAATACAAAATGACAGAAGCTTGAGGATGCCACAGGTTTGCAGCTTTGTCATTGGGGAGATTTAAGTCGCCAAGGAGAATGAGTGGAGTGATATCATCTGGGAATGAACTGAGAAGGATGTATAGTTCTTCAATGTAGGTTCCAGCTGCATTAGGGGAATACCTTACAACAAGAATATAGAGTCTTTTGGGATGGAATTCAAAAGATAAAATAATGAGGTGTGAACAGGACAGAGGTGTGAAGCACCATTTGTGGAAGAGAAGCTGTCCTGTGCCCCCTCCTGTTTTACTGTTGCGAGGAGAGGGAGAGTAAACAAAGAGTTGCTGGTGTTGCTTTATTCTCCTTCTTTCAGGTCTCAGCCAAGAGGTAGAATGTGAGAAAAGACACCAGAGCAGACATACAATCTGACTGGCTATTTATAGCCTTCTAAACACACCCAAAGATTCACAGCCAATCAGGTAAACAATATGCTAAGCTAACTAGCAAGGTAGCATCCACAGAAAGCAACTTTGAACAAGCTAAACTTATCATTTGAAAACAGCCCCAATACGCCACAGAAATGACTGATACTCCTGTTCATTGGCCTTTATTTGGCTGATCTGTTACATGGCCAGGTTTGCAGTAGTGTTAAAGATGTGGGTAGGGTTGCCAACTGTCCAGTATTGTCTGGGACATCCCAAAATATGAGTGATTATGATTTGTCTGGTCAGGGCAGTTCCAGTCCCATATTCTAATCACAGACTTGTTGGCCAATAATACACTACGGTAAGGGGGCAAAATGAGAGTGTAACTACAAAAATAGTGGTATGTAGGGTGACCAGTAGAGGTCGACTGATTAATCGGCACTGATAGTTGGTTCCTGGAACTATCGCTTATCGGCAAAAATCCATGATCCACGATAGTTTTTCCGGGTTGCGTCAGAGCTGAAGCCGCTAAGAACGGTCCATTGTCCTTATACAGTCTGAGACCCAACATATCTATGGCAACAGCACCTCTATAGGTGAAAATCGCTGAAAAGCATGTGCTTTTATTTTGATACGTGACACTGTTTATTGCAAGGAGAGCGCAAGCTGCCTGGAGGGAGCGCAGTACACGGACAACGCTGACACTTCAAATGCACGTTTAAAACACAGACAGCGAATAGATATGTTTACAGTACACTACAGCACATGTTTTCATCTCAATATAAAGTAATTCATTTGTTGATTAGATTCTGCATTGGAGAAAGAACAGCAGTATGTTTGTCGACAAGGCTGAGAGGACGCTAACATTAGCAGTACTTCAAGCGGTTAAAATAATGTGGCAAAAATACAAACAAGTCCGACCCAAATGTTTAATGTCATGATTGTTACCATCAGGAATGCGTTTGATTTCAGTTCTTTTTAACAGTAGCCGCGTTTAAATTTTATCGGATTAAAACCAAACTGTTTACATGGGCGTCAAATAAAGAGATCTGCGTTTGTTCCAAGTTTACATGTTCCAGCCATTTAATCCAATCGTACATTATTTTGATAAGCATTGTAGTAGACCTAGGCTATTCCTCCGGTACAGAAAAAGAGAAAATGCTCTATCTGAACCTCTGAGGCTTCCTTTCGCCTTGTTCATCCTCTGTGGCATGTCAGAAGTGTTTTAATGTGAGGGTGTGCTTCACTCGGCATCTCGCATTCTGGTGTGCTGCGTTGCTGAAAATGCTTTACGTTTAAAACACTGATAATGATGAGAAATAGCCAAATAATCAGAGATATCTTTAGAGGTACAGAGAGCCATTTAATACAGTCAGGTTCTAACCCTGAGAAATGCTACCCGTGTGGCGGGACACTGGCTGCAGACCGTGCCATGCTAACAGCTTGTGGTGATTCTGGACAGTACTGATGTGTCTGTTTCTGATTTCACGCCCATCCAATCTTTCCACAATATTAAACTGTTTTAACATATCCCATAAAAACCTAGTGTCAGTGACGGACCAGTTTTTGTTTTTATTTCATTCACTGCTGCATCAGTGGCTACTAGCTTGTTGCTACCAGCCACGAGCTACCGCACATGCGCAGAAACAAGGAAGGTGTTCTAATAATTGGTTTGCCTGTTTACATGAGCAGTTTCCTTATTCAATCGGATTAAAAGAAAGGTCTAAACCAGCGTTTCTCAAACTATGGGCCGCGGACAAGTGCTGGTCCATGAGAATTTCCTGCCAGTCCGCAGAGCCTCGCTTCTGCACCAATCAAAATTCAGTCAGATCCAGCTCTGAAGTCACTTTTCAGGAACAAACATGCGATATGAGGGCTATCGAAAAATCACGACATGTTCAAAGCAAGCGAGTCTGGATTCTTTCTCTCGGAAGCATCCATCAGACAATGCTATTCCACACCACAGATCTGTGCGAGATGCTTTTTCTGAACTGACAAACAGGCTGAACTCAGGACACTCGCTCCGAATGGCTGTGTAAGCGTCTATTCCTCGTTTAGACCAGTCAGTGGCGAGAAAGCCAGCACACCCATCACAATAAAATGTTGAGTAAAATATATCAGTACAGTTACTTGGCAATAATATATTTATTTGGCAATAATCTCAAAGCACTCCTGTTAGGTCATGTTTAATATTGTTCTTACATAAGCATAAGACCTAATAATATTAATACTAAAAGTAATAATAATAGTAGTGGTCATGGTGTAATAATAATGTAAATAATATTATTAATAATAATAATAATAATAATAATAGTAATACTATCTGTCCTTATTTATCTATCTATTTGGATTCACGTGAAATGATTAATGTTTTACAGTGACATTACATTTAACTGAGATTAATAAATGCTTTAGATGTATTGTTTATTGTGTGTTAATTTCAACATTTACTTACATTTTTTTAAATTGTGTTTTGATCATTTGCATTCAATCTATTCACATTTCATCTTCAATATTTTAATGTTTACCTTATTTTCAAATGGCAAAAGTATTTGACTGAAGTATCACCAGGGAAAGTACAGTGCAATATCTGCGACAAAATCATCAGCATGGGGGCATCAACGTCCACAAGTAAAAATACCACAAACATGTGGTCTCATCTAAAGCACATCCATCCAGAAGTCAGCGAAGAAGCAAAGAAATAAAGGAACAAGAAAGATCCGTATCAGCCATTAGTGTCTCAACTTTTTGAACACAAGACAGGGTGGAAGGACACAGATCCAAGGTCTCTTAAAATTGATGCAGCAATCTTTGAGAGGATTGCAATTGACAACCAACCATTTTCTGTGGTTTCAGATGTTGGATTCAATAGACTCACATTCTATAAGTTCTACAGAATAAAAATGCTTGAAGACACCAACTCAAGGGTTTTGACAGAAATCAGAAGTGTAGTGACGAAGGACAAGGCCCCATTTATGGCGTTCACAACTGACTGTTGGCCTGGAGCTAAATGTCAAGCCTATGATTGGATCACACTCAGCCAGTTATATTTAAGAAACCTTTCTTAACATGTTAGGAGACTGGGATATCGCAACAGAACGTGTTGTTCTTGTCCTAAGAGATGGGGGGCAAACATGGTAAAAGGAATGAGGCTGGCTGAACTTCCTGATTTAAGCTGCATCGCTCACACACTTCAGCTCATTGTAGATGAGGGCCTATCTAGTCAGAGAGCTGTTCTGGACATTATTGCCACATTGAAAAGCTGTGCAACTCACTTTGGCTGGCAGAGAGCCATTCAGGAGGAAGTGGGTGTGCCAGTGCACAACATCATCCAGGCTGTCCCAACTCGCTGGAACTCAACGCTTCACATGCTTCAACGAATATATGAACAGAGACGAGCACTGAATGTAGATGCTGGCGAACACGGCCACATCAGCTGCTTATCTGTCGCACAGTGGGACATTGTCTGTAACCTGTAACATTGGCTCCCATCGAAGAATTCACAATGGAGATGAGCAACTCTGAAACTTCTGCAGCAAGCATTATCCCCAGTGTATCTGTTCTAAAGCTGATGCTGCGGGAAGAGAGACCATCCTCAGCAGGCATCAAAACTTTGTGGAAGACCATGCTTGACAGTCTGACAAGGCGGTTTTCCAAAGCAGAGGAGACAAAAATTCTTGTCCTAGCAACACTTCTTGATCCCAGATCCAAAGCCTGTGCCTTTGTGTCTGAAGAAACACTTGAGAAAGGAAAAAAATGGCTAAAAGATGAAGCTAAAGAGTTTGCCAAGCTCAGAGATGATGATCTATGCCCTTTAACATGGCTAGTTAAGTTTCTCCTGTTCTCCTGTTCTCCAAGTTCAAATTTGTTGTTATTTGGAGTGCCTTTTATTATTCGTTTTGTATGTAACTTTTTTATTTATTTGGAGTGTTACTTTTTGTTTTAGTTTGAAAGCATGTCTTTAATTTAATATTTTTATTTATTAATATATTCATATTTATTTCATATAGCATTTGTTCATGATTCAGTACGTTTTTTTGTTTGTTTTTTGTAATAAATTCAGCAATATTTTATGGAGTGTTGTGTTTTTATTTATTTATTTATTTAATCCAGTATCCATAAAAAAACTATCGGTTAATTAGTCGGTCATCGGCAAGTACGGACCAACCTAGCTATCGGTATCGGTAAATTCAATATCGGTCAACCTCTAGTGACCAGGCATCCTCTTTTTCCCGGGTATGTGCTCATTTTGAGACGCAAGTCTGCATTTAGGCGGAATATTCGAATCGTCCAGGATTTTGAGCTGCCTAAACATTCGTCGCCCGAGACACGGCTGAGATGCGCATAAAACAAATCAATACCCTCAGACCAAGACTGTGAAGCGAGAAATATCTTCACAACATGCATTAAAGTGTCCCATATTTGGGGTTGAGAAAGATGTAGATGTGGGACAGAAGGATGAGGATGTTCTCAAGCCTACATGGCTATTGCAACTGGTGGAAACCACAAGCACCCCCCACCACCACCACCACCTACAGCAGTGCTGAACAACAGCGAGAGGGCACTTAACTCTGCAACACCTCCCAGAGCTCTGGAGAGCAGCAATGAGATCAGATGTGTCAGACCAATATCAGACCAGCTGGGACAGCAGCTCAACCTCTCCACACCACCCCAGTCATTGGCTCAGTTTTTTCTAAGGATTACGCGAATGCAGAAAATAAATGAATGGATTAAGAAAATAGAATGATGGGAAATCCACCTCTTAAGACACCAGTCACTTTCTGAGTATGCATTGGGACTAAAAACTCATTACCGTGATGGAATACAGTAGGATTTTATTTTCAGTGTAAAATTATATCAGTGTTTTACAGCATAGATCAATCCTAATGTTAGCTTAAATGGTGAAATTCTATTAGCAGCTATGCAGCAGTTAGTAATGTAATGTATTTTACATTTAGAAAAGAAGGATTGCTCAAATTCCATTCACTCCATAGAGAACCATTCATTACGATTTAGTGTGATGTGATTCTTTTTTTTTTCCTAACACAGACATTAGTTGTGGAGCAGTGTACAGTAGCTTCGCTGCATGAAAACTCTATACAATCAGCTTTGATTACAATCAGCTCCCTCAACGCATTGCCACCAGCTGGCTGCTTCCATCGGGCGCACTGGCAAAGGACGCTCTCGGCATGTTTTCAGAGGGCCTGTGCGTACTCTGGCTGATGGGAAACTTTGGAAAGTAAGATTGCAGTGCTCTCAGAGTGCTCAGAGCACACTCCCCATTACCGGGAGCGCTGCCAAGGCAAACAAGTCCACCACACTGTGGGTGGAAGGGATAGTTATTTGGTTTGAATGTTGTTAGGTGAACAATTTCGATGGTCAGGTCATGTCAGAAATGTCAGGTATCATGACAATTAACACCACCACCCGTAAAATGTGATTTGTTTAAATAAATAATAGTTTGTTTCAATTAACATTTGATGCCATTTTGATATAAACATTCTGGAAAATTTAAAAATTAAAGAAGAGTTACAGTATGTGAAGGTTATTAAAACATTCATCACACACACACACACACACACACACACACACACACACACACACACATGCTTGCATGCACGGATGCACCTCATTTACAGAAAGGGTTCATCCACAAAATGGTTTGTTCAAGAACATAAATGGATCCTCTTTGCCATCATAGAGAGAACCCAGGCTCATCATTTACATAAAAAATACATTATTATTATAATTTATTTTATACCCAGTATTGACAGGTTATATCTTTTTTCAAAGAGGACAGAACATGCCATTTATGTAAATGATGCTTCTCCTTTCCACATAAACAAGATTGTACATGCAATAACATCTGTATAACCATGTATCTGTATGTGTGTGTGTGTGTGTGTGTGTGTGTGTGTGTATATTTATATATACACATCTGCTCTGGAATGCCGGGGTGCCCAAATATTTTATTCGTTAAAAACACGTTACTTGTTCCTTCCAAATGCTATATAATACATTGACACAGAACAATAGCATATATAATCTAAGAATAACATGCAAAAATCACAAATATATATAGTTAAAGGTTTTCTCTGATTTCATATGTTGTGTCAGAATTAATTTTGAGCATGCCTGTTGTTAGAGTAAAAAATTCTTCTAGCACATACAAACACACCTGGGACACTGAGAGATGGAACAGTATGAGAGAAGTACAGAGCAAAGGTAATCTGACAAAAGGGCTATGATTATTAATAAGCGAGGAGTATTAGTACAGGAAGCTGCACTGGCCTTGGTCAGCTTATCTACTGAGGCACAAGGCAATTGAATTAATTAACATGATAATCAAAGAAGCCTAGGTTTTCCATTCATTTAATTTGGTGCATGTTAGACGGCGCACGCAAGAGTCTATCTGCCCCTGGTTGGCTCTGGGGGCTTCAGTCGAAATGTGTCTATGATTAAGGGTATTTAAATGGTCTAGGCACCTAATTTAACCACAACTAATCTGTATGAAAACTGATTAAGCTGGTGAAAATAATGAATATGAAAACAAAGATGTAAAAAAAATCTAGTTAGCTAAGCGAGAAATAAAGCATCCCATATTTATATGCGGTTATTCAAGCAAATTTCAACCCCGGTTGATTAGTATTCCTAATGTCACAACAATTCAACCCACTACCACAGTTACGGCTTTAACTGTGATGAATTGCCCATATGTGTTGAACTACACTCAACAAAAATATAAACGCAACACCTTTGTTCCTGCTCCGATTTTTCATGAGATGGACTTAAAGATCTA
>JBBMFX010084176.1:0-10161 GCA_037832545.1 Rhabdalestes septentrionalis
CACCTACATATTGGATGCCCTGGGGGTAAGCAAATAAACATCACATTTTCATTTTTGAGTGAACTGTCCCTTTAAGTTTCCCTGCGATTTCCGGCTCCTGGCAACATGTATATACAGTATTAGACCAATCGTCTCTCATCTGTGGACTGATGACATTTTAGACCAATAAAAATAGTTTAATAATCACCAAGTTAACAAGTTAACGCACTAGTATTCTATAATTAGCGAAAAGAACAAAATACAAACAGGCAGAAGCAACTCTGAACCAGCACCAGCAACAAAACAGGAAGTGACATCGAGAGTCACAAGTTCAGCTAAGGCACAACTAGAGCTGGCTGAGAACTGTATACATGAACAGTGTTCTGAAAACACTCCTTATAGCGGGGCCATAATGCTGTATGCAGAATGGACGTAGGTAAATATTTTGATTTTTGTGACACCTCCAGAAACCTCTTAATTTCCTGGTAAAGTCAGGGGGGAGAAAACAGCACACCATGATTTTTTATATAATCCAGTTTATCAATATATGGCCCCTTTTGAACAATTTAGACTTTAACTCAACAATCAGCCAGGTGTGAGATACTGTTTAAAATGTGAAGGAAGGTTATTTAACATTTACCCCAGGGGCACATGGCTGCCAGAACAGGACTTACTTTATTAAATGTGATCAACTAAAATATTCAATTAATAATAATTAGAAAAACAATAACTCAAAGACTGATAAAGGTGGTTGCCATGGAACACACAGAAGCCTCGGCAGTTATGTATGTTTGGTTTTTAGTAAAACATTTTTTACTACAAGGTATTTCCAGGATTTATTTCGTTTTACAGGAGAGACAATTCAAAGTGGTTTACAGAAAGAAAAAGCTAATAAAACTTAAGTCTAAATAAATACAAGTAAATAATACCAGTTTTAGTGTATTAATAAATGCTTACAGTTGTGGTCAAAATTTTACATACACTTGTACAGAATATAATATAAGGGCTCTACCGAGTGTACCATTATTTCTAAAACTGATTATTCTCTGATAGAGTGATTGGAACAGATAGTTCTTTGTCACAAAAAAACATTCATGAAATTTGGTTCTTTTATTACTTTATTATGGGTTAACAGAAAAAGTGATCACATCTGCTGGGTCAGAAATATACATACAGCAACATGAATTAGCAATTTTGGTGACTTAGAAAGTTGTCAGGAAACTGAGCTTCATAGCATGGCCTCTTAACTTCTTGTGAGTGATTATGAGCGACTACAGCTGATGACTTCTCTTAGGCCAGTTAAATAGGGCTCATTGGATACAAACGCCCACAAATGCTACAATGGGAAAGTCAAAGGAGCTCAGCACGGATCTGAAAAAGCAAATTATTGACTTGAACAAGTCAGGAAAGTCACTAGGGGTCATTTCAAAGCAGCTGCATGTCCCAAGAGCAACAGTGCAAATAATTGTTTGTAAGTATAAAGTGCATGGCACTGTTTCATCACTGCCAAGATCAGGAAGAAAACGCAAGCCATCACCTGCTGCTGAGAGAAAATTGGACAGGAGGGTAAAGAGTCAACCAAGAATCACCAAAAAGCAGATCTGCCAAGAATTAGAAGCTGCTGGAACACAGGTGTCATTGTCCACAGTCAAACGTGTTTTGCATCTCCATGGACTGAGAGTCTGCCGTGCAAAAGCGGCACCTTAAGGCTCGACTGAAGTTTGCTGCTGATCACATGGACAAAGATAAAACCTTCTGGAGGAAAGTTCTGTAGTCAGACGAAACAAAAATCGAGCTTTTTGGCCACAATGCCCAGCAATGTGTTTGGAAGAGAAAAGGTGAGGCCTTTAACACCAAGAACACCATGCCTACAATCAAGCATGGTGGTGGTAGTATCATGCTGTGGGGCTGTTTTGCTGCCAATGGAACTGGTGCTTTACCAGAGAGTAAATGGGATAATGAAGAAGGAGGATTATCTTCACATTCTTCAACATAACCTAACATCATCAGCACGAAGGTTGGGTCTTGGGCGCAGTTGGGTGTTCCAACAGGACAATGACCCCAAACACACATCAAAAGTGGTAAAGAAATGGCTAAATCAGGCTAGATTAAGGGCTTTAGAATGGCCTTCCCAAAGTCCTGGCTTAAACCCCATTGAAAACATGTGGAGAATGCTGAAGAAACAAGTCAGAAAGCCATCAAATTTAACTGAACTGCACCAATTCTGTCAAGAGGAGTGGTCAAAGATTCAACCAAATATTAGCACTGCTGTATGGATATTTTTGACCCAGCAGATGTGATCACTTTTTTCTGTTAACCCACAATAAAGTCATAAAAGAACCAAAGTTCATGAATGTTTTTTGTGACAAAGAAGTATCTGTTGCAATCGCTCTATCAGAGAAAAATCAGAGTTTTAGAAATAACGGGACACTCGGTACAGCCATTATATTATATTCTTTACAAGTGCATGTAAACTTTTGACCACAACTGTACTAATACAGAGTTTACCTAAACACTTCATGTATGATAAAAATGGCACCATGTTGGTGACCCCTGATATATATGATATATCATCTGCTTTATTTACCTTCACGTTTTATTTATATGCTCATGTCTGCTTTTATGACCGGCGCTGTGTTAGATGTCCTGCTGTTCAATCAATACAAAACATTCCCCTCTGTATGCAAAAACATGATATTGATTGACGGGTTTGAATCTGTCCTACAACAGCACTTGTTTTCATTAGCTATGACCAAACAATAATAATAGAGCCAGTGATACTGTGTCAGCTAAGGGTTAATAGAGTCAGTAATATATAGCAGAGTGTTGAAATTGCAGAAAAATGTACCATCAGTGAGGAACCCCTTTAAAAATGGGGGCTTTCTCCCTCTCTCACCCTCTCTCTCTCTTTCTCCCTCCACCTTTTTCTCATCCCCCGCCCCACTCTTTCCCACCCATCTCTCAATAGCGGCAGGGAGTTCATTCAGAAGTGTGGGGACAGGCCTCTGTTACTTCTCGCCAGGACTGGACCATTTAACAAAGACAGGATGCCGAAACACTGAGTGTGCCAAAACAACTCCACCGCCCTACGAGTGCACTTGGAAACTGAACTGGGATGATGCAGAGCACATAGTGTCCTGATTTTAGCCCGCAGACTCAATCAAACATTCTTGTTTTAATGTATTTGATTTTATAATGATATTTGTACTGTTTTATACTGTTGAGATCGATCTGATTCTACTTTTCGATCAGAATCTTTTTAAAGACTAACATGACCCGTCAATGATTAGTAATCTGTACAACACAGTGTGTGTCTCAGGACTGTTTAATGACATTGACAAACTCCTGTCCTCCCACATCAAAACAATAAATAGAAGTGACATCATTTTTAATGTTTTATTCCTTATTTTTTTGGTTTGTTTGTTCTGAACCATATTTGTATTTTACACCTTGCCCTTCTACTTAGACCCAAAATGGTATCAAAGGAGAAGGACAGAGACAACGTTTGAAGTGTATTTCCGTACTGAATTAGTGTAGTCCCACATACTTTATGGGAAACACCTTCTCCAAACAAAAAGTAATGCTTTGCAAACATTTGCATTGCCTGCGTATTCTCTTGTCTTGCAACAAATCTTTATCTTTGTTACTCTGAAGGCACTTAAGAGCTTTGTGTGGTTTCATCTAACATACAGGTAATTGATATGGCCAGTAACCAAACTCCTGTAGAATTAAACAGGTGTTTTTTTTTGCGAGACTAGTATGTGTAAATTGGCCGTTCTGTCTCTTTTAGAAAGCACACCGTGGAAACACCTGTTCAGAGTGAATGGGTGGAGCTAGACTGCATAACTCGCAATGAATTTATTTTTGTGACATCACAGAAACAGCGAAGACAAACCGGTCGGTTTAGCAGCTTCATTTTAGGATATGGACTGGACAAACTGGGCAACAGCACTAGTGTTTTAATTCATGCTTACCAATAACATCCAAATATATCTAGGGTGGTGGCAGCCTAGTAGGTCGGCTAATTCCCTCTGGCCCAGGAGGTCATGGGTTCGAGTCCTATCTGCAGGAGACCACCACTGGGTTTCTGAGCAAGACCTCTAAACCCAATTCACTCCAGGGAGTCTGCCCCCGGTGGTTAGGAAATGTAATTCGCTTTGGATAAAATTGTTTGCTAAATGCTGCAAATTAGACTCTCTCTCTCTTTAGTTTTCATTTGTTTATGTTCTTAAATTGTAAGTAACTTGTGCAAACTCTCAGGATTCTTTTTGCAAAGGACAGATTCAGTAAAAAATTACACCACCACCACCCACAATACAGATTCAATGTTATTCTCTCTTTCACTTTTAAGCTCAAAGGGAATTTTCTAATCTTTCTTATCATTGACAAACACAGCACCTACTTCCCACAATTTTCCACCATCCTGTAATATCTATGCTGAGTCATCTTAATGTCAGCCAGCTAGCCCATCTTTCATTTGTCTCTGGAGCAGCCCTTCCAATAGTAGAGGTGTTGAAGGGCTGGGCCCCCAAGGCTAAAGCCCTGAATGTTTTTATTAACAGCCCCAGATCATGAACAGAACCAATTCTAATGTATGTTGTGTCATTCTGATTCCATCATTCGGACTGATTATTCCATCTAGATCTGACCTAACCCCCTTTCCCCATCAGGTAACTTGTTACATCTGTGATATCGCGTAACATGTCTCACACTGGAAAAAGTAGTGTTTCCAGTTCGAACAGCTGTGTGTAGAGCTGGGTGAATAAAGCAGCACCTTCAGCCATGTGTGAACAAGCTGCACCACTCAGTGTGAAATTCTTTCTCCACATTCACCAATTGAAGCGGCAGGGACACCCAGGGGCAGTGTGTGTGGGGGTGGTACTTTGCTCAAGTATACCTCGCTGGTGCCACTGGTAGTACTAGGATTCAAACCCACAACCTATGTCGTCGTTTACCTTATTCATGTGCCTTTGTTTATGTCTCTGTTTTCCATGTGTACAGATGTTGTTTAGGCCTGAGTGCCCAGGTGTTTCCATTGGCTAGTCAGTGTTTTTACCCCTTGCGTTTTAAGATGAAAAGTAACGTCTTGTGTAATTAACATGTTCAGGAAATGTTAATAAGATCTTTTTAGATCTTGCTCTCTGGTTGGTTCTCTGTATATTTGCCTTTAGTGGAGGTGCGTAGGTAGCTGGATCCTTTTCACTGGGACAGGTGCCCCATTATTTGTGCTGTGCTCCAGTTAAATCTCACATTCATGTTTCAGAAACAGAATCAGGCATTTGGCAGTGCATTCACTTAATGACAATGTAAAAGCGTAGTGATGGTGTTCCACTCCATAGTTTTAACTACAAACAGAAGCAAAATATCTGCCATATAACATGTTGGGAATGTGGGTGTTGCACACACTACAGCTCATTTCATATTCAGCAAACTTTCAAACAATAATCTAATGGGTAATGGAGAGTGGGGAGCCCCAGTAGAGCCTTATGTCTAGCAACATCCATGAGTTGCTGTATGCTGTATTTATTTCTCAAACATGCTACCCCTTATTTATGTTAGTGTGAAATGTTTGTGGATCTCATGATTACATCCTGGCTCCTCGACTGTCACTCATTACTGCAATACACAGGAATTCCCCTCTTTTCCGTTGTACAGTGAGCATGGAGAGGGGAGGGGAAACATTTTTTAATTCCCAGCAGCTTAAATGAAGCTCAGTCTAGAAGGCTGTGGAACTTTGTACGCTGTTGGAAAATGACAGAAGTGGAATTATATGGTGTTAATGTGCTTAAACATCTCCACCCTCCCGAAAGCCTGAGGTATTATGAGGACTTCACTTTCCGGACGGACGACGTGCTTATTGTGACCTACCCCAAGTCCGGTAAGAACGCTCTTGGAGTCATGGGACTCCATAAACACATTGAAGACACAGCTGGACACACACCTGGGCACATGTGAGCCTTATGTCAGTGCGTAAGCATTCCTGCAGCGTGGAAATGGTTTTGGATCAGATAATAGTGAGCTGGATCTGTTTCAGGTGTATTAATGCATGAAAGCAGCCTGGGGCTGATCATGCAGTTTCACACTCCACATGCATACACACCAGTCTGACCACTGTGTGAATACACCCTGGGTGTAACCAAATAACAAATGTTAACAGTTTATCCATCTAATTTTGTGATGTTATTTGTGATTACACACTCCCTCCAGAGTTCTGATGTCTAAATATATAACAGTTCTACAAAGGTAAATTGAAAAGTGAAGGAAAAAACCCAAAATTTGTGTCAAATCTGCTTGGTGAAACCAAAAATTAAGTTTAAATAAGGGTATAGACCTACATACATTCATAAATCCAGTGGTTTAATATATTTATTAGGGGTGTGCAAAGGGGCCGCTATTCGTATCTGTAGTTGTATTTGTTAAAAGGGAAAATGATTCGTATTCGAGTTTGAATTCGAGTAAAATTCATAATGCAGCGCGGAAACTCCGTCCGCCGCTCCTTGAATCTACTCCTGAACTTGAGCGTGAGACCAGGGGGGTGCAGTTTAGCGGAGTGTCTACTAGCGCTGGGTTTTGTCGCCGATTTCCTGAATAGATCTGATTCCGATTCACAAGGTCATCATCCGATTTGATTCTCGATCCGATCCGATTCAATTCGATTCGATTCGATATCGATTCATTTACAGATTTCTTTGTGTTAATACTAGTTTGTCTTGGTTATAAACGGACTTGAGTGGAGGATAAAAATACAGTCTAGGAAATTCTGCTTGATTGATAAGACGCTTACTCTTCAGGTATTAAGAGATTTTTCTGGAGGAAAAGTGAAAGTGATCTGCATGAACACACCACCGTGAACAGTGCAAAATTCCTCCTCTGCCTTAAACTGACCATCACTCAGCACCCGAGAAGCAGTCTGCGAGGACTCAGTACCTCCGAGGTTGCTGCCGGTCTCGGGGATTGAACCCAGACTCTCTGATCACAGGGCGAGTGGTCTAACCACTGAGCCACTACCTATGGGCGTGGGTTGAGTGTTTAATAGTTTCCTTGTCCTGTCGCGAGCAGTAGTTGCGACAGGAAAAGATTGATACGCGAATTTTATAATCGATATCGTATTTTTTGAACGATAATCGATATTGATCAGTAAATCGAGTGTGTGACCAGAGGTGCATCTTGTCAGCAGGCAGCTGCTTGGGGCCCCCAAGCCACTAGATGGCGAACGAGAGCTGACACTTTAAACTACGGTAATAAACTGGTTAGAAAGGGGCCCCCAGTGAATTTTTGCTTGGGGCCCCAACAGACCCTAGGATCGTCTCTGTATGTGTCTGGGGGTGCGATTTAGCGGAGTATCTACACTGGGACGCGAGCATGTGACTGGGGGTGCAGTTTAGTGGAGTATCTACTCCGGGACCTGGAGGGGGAAGTAAAAGCAGGTGTGAAAGTGGGGTTACTTTGAGTGACCCCCTCTTATAATGCTTCTGGGAGGTGTTAGACAAGCCAGACACCCCAGAGGCGAACAGATTGCCTTTGATATAAAAGCTCTGAAGGACAGCAACTAGTGATAATATTCTAATACTGGTGTGAAATCATTGCCCAGGTCATTTATGCGATGCGAAACCCCTAGGATGTGTTCACATCATCTTTTCACTACTATGGAATGGCTTCCTACTTGGTGAATCCAGGCACAGTTGACGACTTCCTGGAAAAGTTTCTAAACGGCAATAGTAAGCCCTCGATTCAGTGTCACCTCACTACCTCTTTTCATGTCTTTTACTCACTTTCTCACCTCACAGCATGACTGATGTTCTTACCATGTAATTTAACATATAGACTCAGTTCTATAACGTACTAGCTCAATTCTAAATAACAGTCATATTTTATTGAGTGAGTGTGTGTGTGTGTGTGTGTGTGTGTGTGTGTGTGTGTGTGTGTGTGTGTGTCTGCCCTGCAATGAACTGGTGTCCAAGGTGTTTCCCCTTATGATAACTGGGATAGGCTCCAGCACTTCCTGCTACTCCGGTTTGGATAAGGAAAGCATGAATGAATTTTTAATAGTATGTAATAAATGAATAGATCAGTAAATAACATCTGTATAATGTGTTTCAGTTTAGATGAATGATTTATTTAAAATTCCATTTAATTTCATTTGCATCTATTCTTGAAACAGATTCTGTCAGTATCTTGTTTATTGGATGGTAGCGATAATATTAGTTGTGTAGCCATGCCCAATTTATTTTGACCATTTTCAATGTCCACAGTAGTGTTTGGTTCATGGTTTGACCACGTGAAGGGATGGCTAAACGTTAAAGATCCAGAGCACATTTTCTGCATTGCTTATGAAGAACTGATACAGGTGAGTACAGGCTGCGTGTTGTTCACTTCGGCTGTTTTTAAAACAGAGGGATTTATTTCTTGGAGACATGCATCTTGGTGCTGTGGGTCATGAAGGAACATGTCTGTAACTATTTAACTTCCTCACAACTTTGCGCCCTGCAGGATTTAAAGGGATCTATCTGCAGAATTGCCGAGTTTCTGGAAAGATCCTTGGGTCTAGAAGTGGTCGAGAAGATAGCCCACAACTGTGTGTTCCAAAACACGAGGCAGAATAACTTTTCTTTGGTTCCAGAAGAGTTCATGGACCAGAAGAAATCTGCATTCCTTAGGAAAGGTAAACCTCTGATCACTGACACACTAAACTCTGAAAGAGCTCATTTCTCTCTTTCTAGAGCCAAAACTGCACAAATGTGACAAGAACTTGTTTTTTGGTGTTTGACAGGAATTGCAGGTGACTGGAAGAACCTTTTCACAGAGGCCCAAACAGAGAGATTCAACACTGTTTACAAAGACAAAATGAAAGACGTGGAGTTTCAGTTTGCCTGGGATTGAAGGAATTCTTCATAACTGTAAAGCAGGATATAAGTGCTTTTATGATGTTATAATGGGGAAGGGAGCTTGCAGTCTGTTATAGTGAAAATGTATTATTAACATTAGTAATAGTAATGGTTGGTAGTCACTGGTCAACTTCAATCTGCATCATTTCAACTTTTAGGGCTTATATTGCTTATACTAAAGATCATGCTGTGATGCATTCCTGTGAAGATTAGATTTCTCTATAACTATTGGTATCCTTGGTAAATATGGGTAAAAAAGGTCACTAAAAGTGTTTGAGTTCATCAGTGTCACACTGAAAATATCCGGAAAAAAATCCCAGTCATCAATGGCCCTTGTTGTTTAATGGTTAATGGATCTCCAGCTCATCAAACAGGTTGGTTTGGTTAAAAACCTGGCAGACTCGCCTACGGTTCAGTCGGACACTCTGTGACATGTTCAGGCATGCAGAATTTTTAATAGTCAGTGTTTGATTTACGAATGTCAACACATTTTTGTTTCATTCCATTTGCTTTATCTCTAAGCTCACTCATGTCCATGAATGGCTTTGTCCCATTTGACAATTTGTATTCATACCCCAGTGAAACAGGATTCTGTTTAAGAGATCTTGAACACTCAAATTGACTTTAAAATTTGAAATATTAATGACAAAATGCCTCAGTTCAGCTTTGCTCATATTCACTGTTATGGATGCCAATAATTCTGGAAAAAATAAGAGACCACTGCAATTTGTTTTTAAATCAACATCTCTATGACTATGACACCCATAATTTAAATCCCTTCACAAGCACCCTGTTCTGCTTTATGAGGTACTGATCAGTGATCACCTGAATCGAGTCAAATTTAACGAGTAAAAGTATAAAACACACCTGTAATCCACACTCTCCTCTCGCAGTGTTACCAGTTGGATGGTGAAACACTACTAGAGGTTAGTCAAAGGGAATCATTGTCATTTTGTTTAAGAATTAACAAGGTCATTTTTTCTCTAATGTTATGTAAACATCTTTTCTCTAGTTACGCTTTAAAGAGCAATATTAAAAAACATATAAAAAACAGTTTTCAGCAGTTCTTAAAAACTATTATTCAGTACTTGCACCTATAAATGATAAAAGCTGAGACACAGAACATTTTTACTGTGGTCTCTTATTTTACTCCAGAACTGTATGTGGTTTTAAAAAAGATTTTTTTCCTCATGTTTTAAACTAAATAACCAAAAAATATTATATACATTATATTTTTTTGGTTATTTAGTTTAAAACATGAGGAAAAAAATCTTTTTTAAAACCACATACAGTTCTG
>JBBMFX010084187.1:0-10160 GCA_037832545.1 Rhabdalestes septentrionalis
CATATGTACTAGTGCGCAATGTGTGTTAATATGAAACTCCAAATGTTACATTATAAGCATGTTATAATAAACATGTGGATCACAAAAAAAAAAAAACAATGACTTGATCAGTACTAGTTACACTTGGCCGATCTTAGGAACCGATCACAATTGATGATGTCAATTTGTGAGGACGTACACGATGAGTGGGGACGAAAATGTTTTGGCGCCGCAGTCATGTCATTGCTGGTGTGGAATTACTATGACATTTTGAGAAACAATGAAAAATTCGCTATTTGCCATTTATGTTCCAAAGAAATCTCACGTGGAGGCGCATTGTCCAAAACATTTCATACAACGAACCTCACTTAAGAACCCCATTGTAAAGGCATATTAAAATGTTCACTATATAATAAATATTTATTTGTGATTATTTACATTAGATGTATTACTGTAAAAATATTTTAAAAAATATAACAAAGGCAACATTTATAGTTTTACTTTATCTGAAAAAAATATTACTGGTGATCAGAGAGCTTACATATCACTTATATAAACTTGAAGCATCAGAATCTGCATTGGTATCAGCCAATCACCTAGACAAAAAATCGGTACTTGGTATCGGTGGCAAAAATCCTGATCGGAGCATCACTAATTTTTTATGACAACGAAAAAGTAATAATCAGAAATTAATGGAAAGTGTGTTTTCTACCCTTAATAGTACTGTATAGAAAGTAGACAGCAACAAGGTCTCAAGGTCTCAAATACCTCAAAACTGTTCAAAATACAAGTCCAAAACTCTTCTATGATTAGGTGTGTCCATTTGGGTATAACTGAATGTGGTTGTGACACACCATATCTGTGTGAGAACTTTTTCCTCCATGCGGAGATATTTATGCCTCTCCTCCTCCACCATCATTTTTTGTTTCTGTGCAGGGTCCTCTTGTTGTCTCAAAGCTTCAGCCAGATGCGCACTGATCTCTTGTTCCACCTGCTTTATCTGAACCCGCACACACTCCTGATTCTGCAACTAGACCAACACATACATACAAAAATGACAACATGTACAAAAGAAGATAGTCCAAGATGCATGTAAGAGCATGTTTGGCGCAGGACATCATTGTTGTACTGTACCATATAAAAGTTTGGACTACCTGACTGAATTGTGTTTCTCAATCTTCAATACAAATTGATCAGAAGATTTAAAGAGTAAAAGCATGAACTTTCTTTGTAAGGTAAGTTCATTCCAGTGTTACAAGCAGAGGCCAGTTCGATCCTCATTTATTCCACAGCCATATATATCTAGAAAAGTGCGATGATCTTTGCTCTCTCTGGATAGGTCTCTTGAGCCCAATGCCATATTTGTGTTAACTGATGTAACAGAACTGACAATTTGCATTTTTGTACACTTCCAATGACTCTGTTAGCAGCAGTTGGAAAATGTGTGGTGGTAGCTTGATGGCACTGCATGATATGGAGACAGCCGGCTATTTTGTAGAACTGCCCCAGATAAAACTGGGAAGCTAATTTGAGCATATATAAAACCTCAGAAGTAATTTTGGAACATTTTCTTCGGCTCCTTCACCATATACAAAAATCACATTTTAAGACTTCTCTGCACTATAAATGCATGCAACTCACCCCCTTTTGTTGGAATTTACCATAAATTCCAGACTATAGAACGAACCTGAAGCTGCATGCTCTAATTTTAGAAAGAAAATCTATTTCATACTTGTCCAAGCCGCACGCGTCTCATGTTGTCATATGAGATCTGGCGCCGTGTCTGGTTACGAGTAAAGTTTAGATTCTCTCTCCAAACCCGAACCCGGACTGAGCCTGACCCGGTCCATGCGTTGGGTCAATATTTCCTGCCACTATCCTCGGGCCGTGCCGTGCCGAGCCGTGAGCAAACATTTAATGCTTTTTTAATGCAGCCCACGTATTTCAAAAATCATTTAAATCAGGTTCGGGATGAAAATTACAGTTAGTGTGTCAGGCCGGGCTGGGACACGAGGTGCTCGGGCTCGGGTCGGGTTTCATTTTTGGTCCCAATCTAAGCTCTGGTTAGAAGGCAAAATGTTTTGAGCTGCATGGATAAAAAAACATGCATTAGCCGCACCATATTTACATTTTGTATTTGTATTGTCATTTTATGTGTATTCCAGTTTTGAAAATCTGAAAAAGTAAAATATCAAAATTATAGCTATACCTGCAGTTGCCTTATTTGCTGCAGCTGGACACGGAGCTCTGAGACATTTTTACTAAACTGGAAGAGATTTGCTTGCAGAGGTGTGGAGCTGGTAGGTGGAGTTGGGGCAGGGCTACATTCAGGTGGGACTACAGCACTTTGGGGTCCAAGGACAGGAGAATCTCCTGAATATGCAAAAAAATGAAGGTGTGAGCAATCAGTTCATTTTTCTCTTAATATTGAATTTTTACTTTTTTATAGATATTAATGACTTATATGATTAATGTTCTACAATCATTTTCACCACTCCAACAATATTAAATGTTATAACAATTTTTGTGTTTATCCTCAAAAAGTATCTAGGTTTAATTTTTTCAAGTATTCTCATTTCATATATGCACAGTACACAGTGAAACAAAACATTAAAAGAACACCACAAGGCTACAAGTGCAAACAGGACAAAGTACACAGAGGGTTAACAGAAAGAAAATGCAAGCAATAGAAAGAGAGGGCAAGAAAAACACAAGAACAAAAAACCAACAGCACACCAAAATTTGTGCAAGAGCTAAGTAATAGTGTGTGTGACTATAGCATTATGACAGGTCCTATGTTCTAGAAGTGTAGAGCTATGTATGTAAAAATGCATAAATTCAAAGTATAGGCATAGAGAAATAAATACAATTACAGCAACAGCAATTTTTAGTGAAGAATGATCACATTGTGCCCTCCTGAATATAACTACCGTGTTTTGAGGTAGGTTACTGGCCGTAGCATCGCCTCTCTTTATGCCACTTCGTCGTTCCCGCTGATCAGAACCACCAAAATCTTGTTGTTGACAAACTTGATAATGTGATTTGAGTGTGGGTAAATGGCATGAAATCCAGCTATAGCTATAGACATAGGCCTGACTGACTGAGGTCCACTATCCAGTTGTAGTGAGAGGTGTTCAGACACCGCAGTCTTGGCTTCTCAATCAGATCATGAGAAATTATGTTGATAAATGTTATAATCCACAAAAAGCATAAGCAAACATATAAGGCCCGACTCAAGAGCAAAGATAGTGTTCACCCTAGGGCTGGGCCGATAAACAATATCATATTGAATCGCGATTTATTTTATTTTAATAACCATGATAAGCTCTCAACATTTTTTGCTCCATATGGATTAATCTAAGAGACTTATTAAACAACCACATCAAACAATTTAGACAATTCACACCTTATTATCCTCAACCCAAATTACTTTAAGTAAAGTCTCTGAGGCAATGAAGGGGTTATCAAATTTTTCAGGGAAAAACAAAAGTTCAGCTGAGTCCCTGGCTTGATTGAGATGCTCAGTTTTGTCCGCAATGTTGTGAAAAAAATGAAGTCCTCTCTTGAAAAAAAAAGTCCAGCAATCCGGTTTCCTAGTGGCTCGCCATCCCCTTGGTTATGAAGAAAAATCCAGTCCCATTTCAAAGTCCAGCGGAGTTTCAAAAATTTCCAAACTTAGCCAACTGTTTCAGCACAGCAACCCACTTTCATAAATCCATAGACACTCCAGTCGCTTCTCTGCCCTGTTCTCTAAATATGTTTAAAGCTTATTTAACCTTGGTCGTCTCACTTCTGTTGTATAAATATGGTTTTTAAACTTGTTTAACCTGTTTGTCTCATTTCTGTAGCTTGTGTCTGCTAGTTGTGTTTGGTTTCTTTTTTCCGCGCTGGCGCATGTGCTATCGATTTATATGGATTTTTTAGCTGAAAATAAAATAAATGCACGCAGAAAGATATTTGATGTCCTTTAAAATACAGCAGTAGACCGTTGGTGGTGATATTTGACCAGAAGATCTAGAAGAAGCGCGCAGAGCATATGCTCGTATTCTCCTCAAACTAAGCATTATTGATTCTTTTGCACTAAGCTACAAGTCTCACATTGAGGGCTGGATCATGATGAAACTGCTGTTTCAGCGCTGTGTTTTGGCCTTTTGAGCGAGTTTCCTGCTTCTCCGTTTTAGTGGTGAGCTGCTGATTACTTGTTAATTCCTAAATATAACTTCAAAATATAACTTAAATTTAAACAGCTAACAGGAATATTCCCCATTCAACAAGGGAATTTTCCTCCACTGGGTTACACAATCACACAGCAGAACATTATTTAATGTACCTCTTAAAGTCACTGTTCACAGACTAGTATTCTTGGCAAAGAATAGATAAATAAATAAGATAATAATGTGAAAGCTTTACAAATTGTGTTCACTAGCTAGAAGTTGTGTTTTGCACATTTAACCTTCTTCTTAAAGTCAAACACTATGGTCTTATTGTGTTACAAATGATGTTTTTACAATAATTTTATGTTCACATTTTGTACATTTACTGATTTACCATACTTTGTCACAACTTCTTTTTATTTATTTTTTATTTTAGTAAATATTTTTACTTTTTAAGGCCAAATCTGTCATCTGTTTTTGAACCCTTTAATTTTTGTGGCTTCAGTCATTGTTGGGATACCCTTTTAAAGCTGGCAGCATTAACAGCTTATATCGAAATATATATCGTTATCGTTCAATATGGGGGAAAAATTATCGAGATTACATTTTTGCCATATCGCCCAGCCCTAGTTCACACTTCATATTTATGTAAGCATGTTGATTTGTTATATTTGTGTCTGCTGTTGTCATGTTTGGGCCACCTCGGATGCAGACTTCAGACTTCAGGCCGTTTTTGTCTACATAGACCAGGGGAAGGTTTGGACTACTTGCCTCCTCCAACTCCAGCAGGGGTCCAGCTCTGACGTGGATTATTCCATAAAATCCATAAAAAATCATATGGCCCTTACTGCCGCACCCATCGAATGAAATCATAACACTAAGATTGAAGGCCATAATGCGTTAAACCCTATTGTGGGGTCCTGTTCCATCTGTGAAGTAACTAATGTCCCCCGGCAAGCAACTGAAACTGTTATCCCTGCCGGTTCCGCAACAAACCTGGTCCCACATAGCAGTGCCTGTCCATAGGGGCTTACTGCCATGGGCATCAACAAGACTGGGCAGATTTACACCCAGAACTCCATGTGACATTCCGGTACTTAATGCCCTTTGAGTGTGTGCTCAGACGCCAACCCTCGCTCTCCCCTTGGGACGCTGTGCCGTCCAACGTACCTCAGGTAGACAAATGGTTCAGGAGAGAGAAGCAGGTTTGGGAAGGGGCACACACGTCCATCACCCGACTGTTTGCTGATTCAAGCAGCTGTCAGTGATTGAGGGAAGAGCGAGTGTTGGCGTCCGAGCACACAGTCAGAGGGCCTTAGGCCGGTACCGGTATGACACATGGAGTTCTCTCAGATGAGACAGTGGACTGGGAGGGGTATGGTCCAGAGGAATGGAGCTGGGTTCCGGCTAGAGATGTCCTAAGCCAGTCTTCAGCCCGTGGGGGGTTGGGGGGACTGTCACATCTGGGCTGCCTTGGCCACACCTCCAGAGGCCCTCATCATCAGAGTTGCCAGCACAAGTCTTGTCATGTCTGTTTGTTTTTGTTTGAGCCCAGTGCCTGGCAGCCCAGCTGTTCCAACGTTCTCTCATCTGTGTCTGAGTTAAGCTCTCTGAGCTTGCACTCTGTTTTGAATTCCTATTAAACTTTTTGCCCATGAGGTTTCCCACACCGAACATGACAGTGTTATATAAAAAGCTAGATAATACATAATATGCTGCAGTACTGAATGATGTAAGTGCCAGAGATAAGATTTTGAAAGGGAAGGAAGGAATAAAAGCAGGATGGATGGAAGAAAGGAAGGAAGGAAGGAAGGAAGGAGGAAAGGAAGGAAGGAGGAAAGGAAGGAAGGAAGGAAGGAAGGAAGGAACGAAGGAAGGAAGAGGAGAACAAGAATGAGGGAATTTAAAGAATAATTTCTCACCTGCACTGGATGTGCTTTGAAGGGGTGACACTGACTTAACAGACCTGTAATAATAGTAAATGCATCATATCTCTCTCTCTTACACAGACACAAACAATTAAATCCAGCACCACACCAATCACAAGAACATCATCACTCCGAGATTAGCACAGGCATTAATTTAGCATTCAGATATACAGTAACTGCTGTTAGCACAAGAAGTCAGTGCATGCTGACAGTTAGTGTTTATGTAATGTAATCCACTCAGTGTGCTGCATGTTCCCTAAAGGACAGGCTGTGGCTTGTAAACCTACCCTGCTTACCTGGTCTGTTCCCTGCTGCTGCAACCATTAATGTTGGGGCCCTTTAAAAGAGCATGCTGCACAAGCCCAGTCAGACTGGCCAGCTGCTCCTCCATAGCCTTCATTCTCTCTCTGCACAAAGACACCAAACACATGCTCACTAATCTCACTGGTTATGTGTGTTAGGGCCTGATCGAAATATACATTTTGGACTGTGATTATTTAGATTTTAACACAGCTGATGTTAGCGGTGTGTAGTATAACCATACATTTTTATTATGGTATTTTTCACAATGATACTGGTTTCACAGTTTAGGATGTTATTAGAGCTCCACCAGCATGGATCTTTCATGAGTGGTCATTGCACAGCAAAACAACTCCATTTATGGAAGTTCCTCCATTTTTTTTGAGAATCACAAAAAAGGAGCAGGAGCTGAATCAGGGAGTGTGTGTCAGAATGTTTTCACTGTGTTTCGTTATATGGTTTGCTGTGTTCTATGTTGGAATGGGGTCCATGTGTAGTATTCTGAGCTGCACTCTGCTGTATAAATAAAGTTGCTATTATTATTATTACTTGTCCAAAAGATTTTTTTCTAATATATCTTCTCTGTCGGGCTAAATGTTAAAGCTAACTGCTAAAGGCTAAACACATGCATGTTTCTTCATAATGCTGATATGAAAACATAATTTTGGTATTATTTAGCCCTTAGTTTGGACTATTTTTTTGATGTGCAGAATCATACACATCAGAATCACACATCAGAATCAGATGACCAAACTAAATGGCAGGTATATTTATAATACTGCATATGAAATTATTTATACCTGCACAAAAAGCTACAAATATTAAATTGCACAAACATGCACTCCTTAAATGTAATATGTTACACCCTACATTACACCCACAGTTTATTTGACACAGTTTACATGACATGTTGCTCAAATCAAAAGTTACACTCCCCATGTGGTACAGTAGGGAAAAAGGTGCCCCCTTAAACAGTTTCTAGGTGCACCACTTTCCAAAAACTCTGCTTTTTAAACTGGTATGGCTTTTTAAGAAAAATTCACAACAATAAAAATCAGTTTTCGACATGAAATGGTATACCGCCAAGCAGTAGACAACGTACAAAAAACTACTTTTTTGCAGATTTGTATTAATTTATTTTATGCTGTGTAATAACTACATGAGGTAAAAGACTAATAAAAGTGGTATAAAATTACTTGGAATATGTTATTTCTGTACAGTTAAAATGCATTAGTTGAAATATTGGTCAATGCTTTCCTTTGTTTGCTCTAACTTACTCATACCATTTAGATTCTGGCAGTGCAATGTAAAAACACAAAGCTGGGGTCACTTAGAATACCATTAGGATTTATATTAACACAAGTTTTTTTTATACTTTTCATTTATGTTAGTGTTCTGTCCAAACTGAGGATTTAATGGAAAATTTAATCACACACACACAAAAAAAACATTGTCTCAGCCCTACAATATTAGCTGACTGACTGTTAACTGACATATGAATAAATATATAGAATCCAACCTAATATCGCTACTACAGGCCAGACCATTACATCAGTAGCCGCGTTTACATGGACACTTTTCTCAATCTAATTCAATTTAATCAGATTAAATTAACCCAACCGAACTGTGTACATGAGCATCAAATAAAGAGAACAAAGATGATGCTTCTGTTTCTGATTTTACTAATCTCTCCACTATACTGAACAGTTTTCACGTATCCAGTAAAAATGTAGTGTCAGCAACTGGCCAGTTTTTAGTTTTATTTTGTTCACTGCTGCTCCTGAGGTAAACTCTACTAGGTTACTAGCTAGTAGCTAGCGGCTGCAAGCTCACACACATGCCAAGGAGGAAGGAAATTGTTCTAATAATCGGTTTGCCTGTTTATATGAGCAGATTCCTTGATCAGTCAGATTAAATGAAAGGTCTAAACCACCTCTTTTAATTGGATTGAAAATTTAATCAGATTCAGGTGAATCCGATTACATGAGCCGTTTACATGGGACATTTTTAATCGGTTTCCAAATTTAATCGCATTTAAAGTGTATTTAGTCTCCATGTAAAATGTCCACAACTCGCATTGGTGTGCCCTCCTGGTTGATTTTCCTGAGCCACTTGTGTGGGCTGTAGACTCCGTCTCATGCTACCACTAGAATGAAAGCACCACCGTCATTCAAAAATGACCAAAACATCAGCCAGAAAGCATAGGAACTGAGAAGTGGTCCATGGTCACCACCTGCAGAACCACTCCTTTATTGGGGATGTGTTGCTAATTGCCTATAATTTCCACCTGCTGTGTAATCCATTTGCACAACAGTATGTGAAATGTATAGTCAATCTGTGTTGCTTCCTAAGTGGACAGTTTGATTTCACAGAATTGTGGTTGACTTGGAGTTACATTGTGTTCCCTTTATTTTTTTTGAGCAGTGTTGTATATCTTCACTTCCATTAAAGCACATTACTGTCAGAAGCTACCAAAGCCCATATGCTGTTTCTATATAAAGAGCAACATGTGCCCTTTACCTCTGAAGAAGGGTTGGAAAATTCTAAACAATCCACAAAGACACTCTTTCAGAGGGCCTGAACTGCGTGTAAATGAACATTTGGTCCTCTCAAAATAAGAAAACCAAGATGTCCCCTGTTGTGGCAAAATTATTAATTATTCTTTTTCATTTTTCGTAATATGATTAGATGTCTTTTGAATGTGGTTTATTCTGTATTATTTCATTATAATGCATCCATTTAACTGCTTCAGTGATTCTGTGTCCAGAGTTTCTGCTAGAGAGCCTACAGGGTCATGATGATAATGTCAGTCAAAATATTCAAATGTTTATCAAGCTCTTGTCCTGATGGAAATTCTTAAAGGCTAAGTCTCTATGGAGATTTTGGGTTACCATGGAGATTGAGATTGTGCGAGAGGTGTGACATTTAGTGATCCAATTAGGTTTTGACAGCTCCTGTGGGACGTCTTCAAGAGATTGCGTAGGACAGAGTTTAAAAGATGATGTTTAGTATGAGGAAGACGGAAGAACTTCAGCATCCAGACTTTGCTGTATCACTGAACCAACACTGAAATGCTGCTGAGTGGTGTTGTATTTTCTGGTAAATAAACTGCAAGGATGCAGTTCCTGTTCTGGACCTTGCTAAGAGAGGGCGGCTACTATGCCCATATAGCTAACGACTTGCTGGAGATAAGGAAGGATGAGAGCTAAGGTTAGAGTAGGCACTAGTGATGCGCGGGTCGGGTATTTTTCCAACCCGCGGGTCCCGCTTTTATGAAATTATTTGGCCTGCCCCAGCCCGCCCCGTACCACTGTATCTATTTTTACAACCCGCCCCGCACCCGTGACCATTAAATAGACATACTAGGCATTGCAATTCAAATGAAAACAGCCTTTATTTCAGTGCTTGGAAACTTCGCCCTGTAAACTGGCAACAACATATGATTATGAATATGAAAGATTAATCAGGTCATATTAATAAAAAGATAATGATACACATTTTAGGCTACAGATTGGATTTTTTGTTATTTTGTTTTTAATGACCCGCCCCAACCCGCCCCGCAAATAAAGTGACAATTTCTTTACCCGCCCCAACCCGATCCGTGGGGTCTGCGGGTTACGAGACGACCCGCGCATCACTAGTAGGCACAACTGACAGAAGTCTCAGATGGCATCAGAGCTGAGGGGGAAGGCAGTCCATGTTGGTTTAGTGAGTGCAGTAAGAGGCCGATATTTGGCATTTTTTAATGTATCGGCATCGGCCGATATCCAAGTGCACTACGCCGATTTACAGACAGGCA
>JBBMFX010084259.1:0-10159 GCA_037832545.1 Rhabdalestes septentrionalis
GATAATATTGGACTAATGTGGTCAAATTTCCTGGTTCTGGTGAGGACTCTAGCTGCCACATTCTGGACCAGTTGAAGTTTATTTAAGTTTTTATTGGAGCAGCCTGACAGGAGGCTGTTACAATAATTGAGTCTAGAGGAAATAAATGCATTGACAAGTTTTTCTGTATCGTGGAGACATAATGCACTTCGTAGCTTAGAAATGTTTCGTAGATGAAGAAAAGCTCATTTTGTCACATTGCTTATATGAGTGTCAAATGAAAGGTCAGGATCTAAGGTAACACCGAGGTTTTTTACAGTAGATGTAGGAGAGGCTGAGTGACCAGCGAGATCAAGCATTAGACATGACAGGTTTTTTTTTAGCAGCTTTCGGATCTAGAAGAAGGACCAAATTTTTTCTCTGCATTTAGAAAGAGGAAGTTCTTGGACATCCAGTCTTGTATGTCTTTAATGCAGTCCCTGAATTTATTTCATTTAAGTTTATCATCTGGGTTTGCAGAGATATAAAGCTGTGTATCGTCTGCATAGCAGTGGAAGCTAATTTCATGTTTCCGAATAACCACCCCTAAGGGCAGCATGTACAAGGTAAATAGAAGTGGTCCTAAAACCTTTTGGGACACCGTATTTTATTTGATGGGGGCTGAGGATTCTCCGTTAACACTTACGAACTTATAACGGTAGGTCAGGTACAATTTAAACCAGGATAAGGCGGTTCCCGTGATTCCAACAAGGTTTACTAATCTGTCAAGTAGTATAGTGTGGTCAATTGTATCAAACGCCGCACTGGGGTCCAGCAGAACCAGTAGAGAGACAAAACCTTTATCAGCCTACAGTACAACATTTAATATCTTTACTAAAGCTGTTTCTGTGCTATGGTGAGGACGGAACCCAGATTAAAATTTTTCATATAGTCTGTGATTTCGGAGAAATGAACCTAGCTGTTGGGCCGCCACTTTCTCTAAGATTTTAGACACGAATGGAAGGTTAGAGATATGACGATATTTTGAGAGCTGACAAGGATCAATGTGTGTGTTTTTTTTAAATAGTGGTTTAATAACTGCTAATTAAAAGGTTTTTGGTAGATAACCAATATTAAGTGAGGAATTTAATACTGCTAGGAGAGGTCCGATTATTATTGGTAAAACTTTAAACAAACGTGTTGGAATAGAGTCGAGTGAAGAGGTCGAGGATTTTGAGGGGAGGATAATTGAAGAAAGTTCAGTTTGTGTGACTGGATTAAATGCTGGTAATATCTCCACTACAGTTGAGGCTGCGACAGTCTCTTTGTATGTTAAGTTGGGTGGCAAAGGTGGTTTAGTCATTTGCATTCTAATGTACACGTCTTTTGCTTTATAGCCCGTTTATAGCCTTTTTCTGTCTAACTTTTTTACGCCTTAGAGGTGTGACGTAGTTGAGTGTGGATTGGAGGGAGTTTTCAAGGAATTCGGTAAGGTTATCTAAGTCTGTTGGACAAGAAGGTGTGCTTGGGATTGATATTTTGGCAAAGTTTTCAGTAAAACTATGGGCTGTGGCAGACGTGATGGCACAATTGATATGGAAGCGAGGTGACATGCTTAGATTATGATTAAGGTGCAGATCAAATGTAATGAGGTAGTGATCTGAGATTAACATAGACAGTGGAAGAGTTGCTATATTATCCACATTAATGCCGAGAGTTAAGATAAGGTCAAGTGTATGGCCACAGCAGTGTGTCGGTCCTGTTACATGCTGTGTGAAGCTGACTATATCTAGGATAGAAGTAAAAGCAATGTTTAGAGTATCCTGCTCTGTTTCAAAGTGTTTGTTGAAATCTCCTATTATTATAGTTTTGTCACACTGAATAGCTAAGTTGGCTATGAAACAGCTAAAGTCTTGTAAGAATTCTGTATATGGCCCTGGAGGCCTGTAGACAGTTATCAGGGACAGAGAGGTTTTATTTGCATCTAAATTAGTTAAATTAAGGAACAGAGATTCAAATGATGAAAACCTAAACCCAGTAATCTGTTGAATACTTAAGGCATTTTTATATATTAAGGCATTGTAGATATGGTTCCCGTGCCTCCCCCTCTACCATTTAGTCTAGGGCTGTGTATGTAATTGTAGCTAGGAGGTGTAGCCTCATTTAGGGCAACAAACTCATCAGGTCTAATCCAGGTCTCAGTAAGGCATAGGGTATCGAGATTATTATCAGTTATTAGTTCGTTCCCCTTGGTGGTTTTAGGAGTGAGTGACCTATGTTTAACAGTCCCGATTTTTAGCTTTAGGGTGCTGAGCTTACTGGAAGTATTTAATACATTTATTAAATTACTTTAGCATACTTTTTGGTTTGTCCTGGTTTTCTGTTTAGTTCGGGGGACAGACACAGTCTTAATATTATAGAGCTTAGGGAAAAACCTAGATGTCTCAAGGCAGCTGGCAGCCGGTCGGTTAATTTGGTTAGGACAGGCTGTGTATGTTGGCCTATCATTATGGTGAGTTGTAATGTGGTGAGTATGGTTCTGGTCATGCGGCTCTAAGGCATGACTAACCACCAGTCAGATGGTTCGAAGAGTCCTGGAAACGTTGTGCGAAAGGACAGCAGCTCCAGCTCTCCCAGGGTGCAGGCCATCGGGGCGGAAAAACCTAGGACGCTCCCAGAAAACATTCTAGTTATCAATAAAACGTAATCTCTGTTGCTGACACCAAGATTGCTACCATTCATTGAAAGCAAATTGTCTACTGAAATGTGTACTTCTTAATCACAAAATTAATTAGCATACATCTTCTGCGACATTACACAAATAAATGTTTTTGGACCTTTTATTTTAATGGTTAGGACCTTACATTATGTGGAAGTTATTAAACTTTAAAAAGGTGCCCCACATGTCCTCACATATCTTGTGTACATTAAAACGTTCTTCAAACAATCATTAATTTAAATATATTTTAGGGGAAAATTGTTGTTTTCACTGCTTGTATATCTATGGTTCTAAAAAGATTCTAGATAATTATAGACTAGTGAATGCTGAAAGTTAGAAACACTGTTTAGACTGTTCAATATATGAGGTACTTTGTCGTGTTCTGAATCTTTTTTTTTTTATGTGGTGTTGTGGGATTAGGACTTTTTAACCCTAAAAAACAATGGATCACTAAGCAAAATAACAATGGTTTCATTAATTTTTTACAGTGTGTTTACCAACTGTCAATCTATTACATGATTACAGTCATGGTAAAGAGCTAGAGTCCTTCCACAGAGCATGTAAACAAATGAATGAAACTATCTGAACAAAGCATCCCTGTTATCACCTGAAAAACAAATGGAAGTACCGAGAGCTCATTTCACTGGCAAATATCTGATCAGCCAGCAGAGAGTGAGTGAAAATCCTCATCATGTTGAGGAATGTGCCAATAAATATGCTATAACCCTGCACACAGTATGGACTATAGGACACAACTAAAACAACGTGCAGAAGAGTTGATACAGAATGTGAGAAGAGAGACAAAAGTGGACTGCCAAAATGCAGCACTCTTTATTTGCTAATTAAAAGGCAGAGAGATAGAGGAAGTTGGCACACGGATATAGACTGGGGGAAAGTCTTCCAGTAGTCAGTTCCCACAAATGAGCATTTACCTGTTTTGCACTTATCACAAATGAAAGGCCAACCGCTATACCAGTGAAGTGGCCTGGAGTACTTGCAGTTCTGAGGAAAGGCTCTGGCAGGGTGTAGGATAATGACTCATTAGCTAAACAATGGCTACCTCCATACATTCACTTATATACCACATGATGTACTTCATTCCCATCCGTCTTGTATGTCATCTGACCCATATGCGTGAGAGTACCACCCTTCCAGGAACGTCACTAGACGGACCTGACTGTGAGGATACTAAGCGACGGTAGTCCTGAATCGGGGTGAATCCAAAATAAACCACCCAGGCACCCAAGACCATTCCTTGGGACCATAGCCCTCCCAGTCCGATTCAAATTCAGATTTATTTGTACCATTCAAAAACATACATGCTTTGAAATGCAGTAAAACACCTTTTGCAATGTCTTATCATGAAAAAAAACAACTATGGGGGTAAGGGATCAAGTGCAGGTGCATTATCAACAAGACAGACTCTGCTGACACAGTGAAAGCAGGATAAAAAAGGGTCGGCATTACATTAATACATGAGGTATGTATAAGAACTATAAGGGGTGGATTATTAATGTGGATAGTAGGGGTGAAGCCGAATACAAATATGGTATTCGGAAAGGCACAAATAACGAATAATGTGTTTTTTACGAATACGGTATTCGGACAAATACTTAAAAAAATCTTTGTATTCAGGAACCAAACCCCGCCCCCACACCCGTGCTCGAGTGGTTAGGGCTCTCGCCCTGCGATCAGAAATTCTTGGGTTGTTCCCCAAAACCGCTAGGCACCTCTGAGTTGCCCTGAGTGAGGTAACCGTCGCCACACACTGCTCCCCGTGCGCCGTGTTCATGGCTGCACGCTGCTTCACTTGGTGAGTGGGTTAAATGCCAAGGAGGATTGTCGTGCTGACCGATGTTTACGGGGTAAAGTTTACTTTGACATTGACTAGTTCAGGGGCCACATAGCCTGAGGGAGGAAGCTCCTCCTCATTCTCCATTTTTTGGCTTCAAAGGAGAAAAAAGTGCTCCCCTGACCTCAACAGAGAAAACAGTCCATTGTTAGGATGACAGAGACCTTTCATAATCTTCCTGGTTTTAATGTGGCACTGCATAGTTGTAGATGGACAATAGGCAAAAAAGCTCAGAGTTAATTATGCATTTGGCCATGTGCACCACTCCTTGAAGGGCTTGTCTGTCCTGATTGGTGCTGTTCCCAAATCAGGTGCAGATGTTTCCTTTCAGGATGTTTTGCAGGTGAAAAACTTTTTAAGCTCCCTCTGAAGCAGAGAAAAATCCCTAAGAAGTCTTAGGAAGAAAATACTAAAATGGCCCGTTTTCGTCAGTGTTACTTCTGTGTGAGTTAAAACCCAGGTACCAGAAATTCTCCACTTTCGTCACTGTCATCCCACTGATGCAGAGGGACTGGTAGTTCCTCATCTGCCTTGAGCTGATGTCCACAAACAGCTCCTTAGACTTGCTGATGTTTAGGAGGGGGTTGTATTCTTAGTACCAGTTTTCCAAGTTCCTGATCTCCTCCATTTAAACCTGAGATCAGTCCCAACACAAAAGTGTTGTCTGCAAACTTGACAATGGAGGTGGAATCTGATGTTGTTACACGGTCATGTGTGTACAGCGAGTACTTAAAACACAGCCCTGAGGAGTTCCAGTGCAGAAAGAAATAGAGGAGAAATGTTTTCCCACCCTCACTGAGGTCTCTGTGTGAGAAAGTTGATGATTGACAAATTGATGGAGTTCCATATCCTTCAACTTATAGAAGATCTTTGATGGGATTATGATGTTAAAGTCAATCGGTCTGTCCAGCGTGCAATCTCCCTTGTGACTGGCACTTAATGTTTCAGAATTTTTTCATAAACAGGAAAATGGAAAATTGCTGCATGGTCCAATTTCCCGATGTAATGCTTGGTATTGTGTGGAGATCCTCATGTAGTTCACATAAGACCAAGTCCAAGTCCGTGTTGGGGGAATATAAACAGTATAGACTATGACAGCAGTAAATTCCTGAGGAAGATAAAATGGGCAACATTTAATTATCAGCACTTCCAGATTAGGTGAAAAGGACCATGTGTGGAGGTGCTCGCATGGTTGTACCAGCTGTTGTTTACCATCAGACATACTCCACCACCTCTGGCGTTCCTTGACTCAATTGTTCTATCAATGCAGTGCACTGAGAAAAACTCTGGTCCTGAGGTCATCGAGCTTGTTCTTGATGGACTGAACATTGGCTCGCAGGATGTTTGGCATGGGAGCACGATGTGCACGAGCCCGCAGCCTGTTTTTAATGCCAGCTTGTTTTGCTCAGGGGTGTCGCTTTGGGTTGCATCCTTTGTTGTCCCTCAGGATCTCCATCGGCCAGGTAGGATCTGAGGTTACAAGCAGACCTAAAGAAATATCTCAATCATATCTGATGGGTGTTTTTGCCATGTTGGCCGTTCAGCACGGCAGCCGAATTCACAAGCGCTGGAAGTAATCCAACAGGTAGTGGGTGCCACATCCCCTCAGATGCCAAATGGTCCTCTGGTGCAGCCCTTCAGTGATGTAATTATCCATGGCTCAGTGTTCATTCATGAAGAGGCAATACATGTGACAGCTGAGAGTCACCACCCACTGCAGGAGGGATATGGCCAGATTTTATGTCTGATAGGGTGGAAGTTCAGTGGTTCTTTTCTTACTGAAGTCCTCCACCAGGTCATGCAACCGGATGGGAATGGTCTAAGTTGACTTTGCAGGCCACAGGCTCCTGATATATCCTGGCATTCACCTTTAGACAAAGGTCCTGACATTTGAGAAATTAATTGTTGTGTCCAGGAAATGAGCAGGTAATTGTGGAGGAGCCAGGGATATCCAAGAAGTAAGGGAGGAGAAGTGAGAGTTGTGACTAATAATGGAATTGGTTTATTTAAATTTGTCAATAATGAGGGATAAATGTGAGGTTTGGTGGGTTATTGGGCTGTAAGGCAGGGTCTGACCATCGATGGCAGTGATAGTAATAGGCCAGGATAATGCTGCTATCATCACACCGAACTGGGCAGCAAAAGCTTAATCAATGAAATTCCCCATTGAGCCTGAATCCATGAATGTAGCTGTGATGATCCATTGGTGGCTCCATTGGTTGGATGTTGGATAGCTGATATTTATATAGATGATGGCTGTAGCTGGGAGGGTGGTCCGGGTCCTTGGATTGGCAGATGGTTGGGTGCAAGGGGGTGGCCATGGGCGGGAGCTCATCATCTGATCAGTCCAGAGGCAGAGATGGAACAGGCCATAGGCAGCTCCTGTCTGGCGAGTTTTCTTTCATTAGAGGAGCCAGCCACTCAATTAAGGTAGTCCGGAGCTCAGGAGAAAAACAGCTAAAGTCTGGAACTGATCACCATGCTGCTAAAGGCAGGACTCGGTCTTCACCTTGCTATCAGGGTGTTGAAACTTGGTCTTGATTTGACAACTAAACTCTGGATAGGGATGAACAAAATCAGCATCCTCACTCAGGACTGCAGTGGCCCACTCAGCTGCCTGCCCAGTGAGGAGGGAGGTAATAAGTTCAATCATGTTCTGATCATTGTTATAACTAGCGTACTGTAACTCAGTCAAAATGTTTAGTTTGGTTAATTTGGTTAGAGATACATCTCACTTCCCATCCTTTCCATCTTACTTATCAGGAAAGGATATTTTTGATTCATGAGAAATGGAAGGGAAGAGCTGCTATACAAGCTGAGCACTGGCTGAAATGGACTTGTGAAGCACCTGTCTTAAGCCCACCACATCCCAGTTCAGTCTATCAATTATGGCGGCCTGCTGAGCTGTGGTGTCACATAAGGCTGTAAATTCCACTGGGTTTATGGTTTTGGCTCAGCCATTCTTTTATGAATTAAAGGCCAACCATTACACCAGTGTAGCATGGAAAATAAAGCCAATCCAAAGTGACATAAGGGAGAAGGTAGACCGTGTATTTTGATCTAAGAATGCTCCCAAAAGGAGTAAAGATTCCCACCGGAATCCACATTCTCATGCATACACAAGAAATGGTACGAAACCCCCGCTTAACACAAGAAATGGTTCTGTATTCCCCCACTTTAATGCAGATCAGCAGTTGCGGTTTCAGTCCATCATAGACTTTCAAACCTGACTGTGACATCTGGGCCTCATCTGCCACGTTTATGTTTGTGCACTGCGGTTAGCGAGGCATTCAGATGCATCTGGATGGAACGAGCCTCTACTGTTCAGCACTTTGCCCAAACATAAACAACCAGCACAAGAACAAGGGGGCATTGCCAAGGAGCAATGGCTACTACCTTGGCTTATATACCATGTGATTAACACAACATCTGGTTCCTCCTCCACATCACATGACACGTGTGTGTAACAATCAGGCAATTTAAGTAAAATAGTTACTGTTTGTTCCCCTTAAACAAGCAGGTTTTAGAAAGTTTCAGTAGCACCTTATGCTTTTTAAATTCATAACCACAAACCTAACACTCACTCTACCGCCAAACTCAATCTCAGCCCAAAACCTCAACTGAATGTTTCTAATCAACAGCTGTTTTCGCAAGGTATTTTTTACAGTTTTTTTAGCGGTAGTGGACCTTTTAAATTTAAACATTTCTGTCAGTACACATTACAAATTGTCTTTTATGTTGAGTGTGATAGCCTAATTATGCCCACAACATATTATATGAGGACTTAAAGGAAAAAAGATTGGAAAGAACATATAGAGATCCCAAATATTACTGTGTGTGTCCATCTCATTACCCTCCTTGGCTAAGCATAGCGTAAGAGATAGGGAAATCAGTGATCAGCAGGTGCGTTTATTTAAATATATCAGCACTGCTGCTTCCTCTTTCAGTCTGCACATTCATTCCTGGAACAAAGTTGTTGCTGCATGACTGATAAAACCCAGCACACTCATGCAAGAAACTGTCTGATACCTTTCCTAAACTTTGTACTTTACACTTTAATACACAACAGTCAGAGCAGTGGTTAAACAAGTAGCTAATAGTGTTTCACTTGGAAAATATTTTGTTAAAAATTAAAATAATATAATCAATAAACATCTAAAGTAAAAATGTAGTGTTTGTGCATCTTAATGAATATCTAAAGGAAAAATACATACCCTCAATTATTTACATTTAATTTATTAATTGGTTGAACATATAGAGAAGGGCCAACACAAACTGTGCAATATCAGATGAACAATCATTTATAACTTTTCATTGGCAACAGGACTGATGGATCTGCAAAAGTGCATGGTAAGTGGAAACAGTATTGGTAAACACAGATTGTAAGCAATGTTGTAGGTTGTTTCCCACTGACCATGTGGGCATTGTGCTTGTTCAGTCATACCAGGTATATACAAATAAAGGTCAAATCAACTGTTTCACTATTTTTTATTAAATAGAGGAAACAGACATGTCTTTTAATGGTTGTGCAAGAGTTAGTTGTAAGGTTTACCAACAGCCAGAGACAAACAACTGTAGCAGAACACAATTCCTGAAATGGTAAAAAAACAAGTCTTTCAAGCCATAAAGTTGCTTATTTCCTCAAACCTGCAAACATCTTTACTAGGACATTAAACTCTACTGATCCAAAGGAAAACGTGTTCTGAGTGCGCTGTGTGTGCTGTGTGACAAGCTTTTTATTTACATTTTCATGTAGGCTGTCTGTTGATATTAGTAATTTTCAAGCAAAATGATACATTTCAGTGACATTGAAAGTGCACAAGATACTGTGTTGTTTCCAGTTGTTTTCAGGTTTACAAGCTTTTTTGCACATGAGGTGTCTCAGTGTGTATACAGGGAGAAGAGATTATCTGTAGTACCCAGAACACTAAATTCTGTCATTTTTAATTTACAAATGACCACAACTGTATTTCCCATGGGCACCCCCTACTCAAAATTCCAGCCTCTGATTTTCATCTGAGTGATATATGTTCAGAAAAACATCAAATTTACACAATTTTCCACCTTCCCCACTTATAGTCAAAAATAAGTTTGATGTTCAAATTTGAAGTTCAAAAATTAGAACTAAAGGTACAAGCCTAACGTTTCTAACAACCACTCTAAGTCAACACTCACTCAAATTTTTTCCACAAGTACATCCCCAAAACGATCAATCGACTCAAACCACATTCTGCTCATAATGACTTACTCTGATCTATAAACCTAAACAAAACTTCACCATGTTTCTGAGCAATATGGCTACCATTTTAATCAGTGTCCTTTAGGGCCGGGTTTTGTTGCCAATTTCCTGAATCGATCCGATTTCGATTCACAAGGTCATGATCGGATTCGGTTCTCGATCCGATTCGATATCGATTCATTTACTGACTTCTAGTTTGTCTTGGTTATAAATGGACTTGAGTGGAGGATATCCCTATGCTGACTGACTGTACTGCAGTATTACCTGTGGAAAGTAAACTTTTCCAATGTGTTTATTTTATAATTCATCCAATCCAACATGAATAACTAACAGGAACAGTGTGTGTGTGTGTGAGAGTGAGGAACAGAGAGAGAGGGAGAGTCATGAATTA